>MJUU01032393.1:132789-152547 GCA_002080025.1 Modiolus philippinarum
GGGCCAAAATTGCAATTTTTCTAAATATGTCAAATCTTTATTTTTCATCAGATTTCCATGGGATTTTTTTCTTTGGATTCCTCTTGATCTAAGCTTTCAGAGGTATTTCAACGGATTTGGCGTAGCTCTTACCGTTTCCGTGCTGCAAGGGGTCAAATGGGCCAAAATTGCAATTTTTCTAAATATGTCAAATCTTTATTTTTCATCGGATTTCCATGGGATTTTTTTCTTTGGATTCCTCTTGATCTAAGCTTTCAGTAGTATGCCAAAGGATTTGGTGTAGCTTTTACCTTTTCCAAGCTACAAAGGGTCAAAGGGGCCAAAATTGCAATTTTTCTACATATGTCAAATCTTTATTTTTCATCTGATTTCGATGGATTTTTTTTTTATTTCTATGGATGTAGAGTGTTAGTTGATAGTAACATATTTTGCATACTCTTACAGTTTTTTTTTATCAATAAGTGATCAAAAGGGTTGATTTTTTTCCGTAGTTTGTTTCCAGCTAATGGCTGTGTATAGCTTCTTTTTGTGTCCATCTAATTATTGTGTCAAGCTTTTTACTGTGTCCACATTCACTTTGAACTACTTTTGTTGAAATTTCAGTGGTCGACATGCTGCGGTCGTATCATGCTGCGCTCGGCGTAGCCCTTTATTTCGTATGAAGCAAAGTTTTTACAAGGGCTGATACAACAGAAAGAAAAACAGCTAGCCCAGACTTTTAATTTCAGCTTCAGATATATAGACGATGTACTTTCTATAAATAACCCAAAATTTCAAGAATATTTACATCGTATCTACCCCAGTGAACTTGAAATTAAAGAGACAACCGATACACCCGATTCTGCTTCATACCTTGACCTTTTGTTGTACATTGACGAACATGGACTTCTGAAATCTAGATTATATGACAAACGTGATGATTTTGACTTTCCAATTGTGAACTTTCCCTTTCTCTGCAGCAATATACCTGCATCCCTAGCATATGGAGTATATATTTCACAATTAATTCGTTACTGTAGAGCGTGCAGTACATACAGTGACTTTGTGGAAAGAGCAAAAGCACTGTCACTAAAACTGCTGAGTCAGGGATATGTTCAGCCTTTGTTACTTTCGTCCCTTCAGAAATTCTATGGCCCTCACCACGACATCATAGATAGATATGAAATGTCAGTGTCACAAATAAAAACTGACATTTTCAGCTAGATTCGCGTCTTCCCTGATTTGACATTACCGGTTTCGACTTCACCCTGGATTGACCCACAGACAGTGTGACGGGTGCTGTGCACAGAGCAGGACATGCTTACCCTTCCGGGGCACCTGATGTCACTCTTGTTTATTGAGAGTTCACACTTTTAGTGCTTTAGTTTTTTTGTGTTGTATATGTAACATTTGTGTGTTTTGTGGGCATGTGGTGTCTTTGGTCTTCCGTCTTTTGGTGTTCTTGCTTTTGCCTTGTCTCTGGACTTTGATAAGTGTAATCTTGTGCTTTGTTCCTTCGGTATTCTACTGCCGTTGTTTTGACCAACATTTTAATATAAGGTTATCCTTTGCGATAAATCTTTTGGCGAGGCATCCTTGTCTAACAGACACGTTCTCTAGTTATATATATATACTAAAGTAAAGAACTAAAAAAAATTAAAATTTGATAGGGTTCCTGTTGTTCTTACATATTCAAAAGGTTTACTACATTGATCAAACTTAGTAATAATGTCTTGAGCTTTTTGACCCTGAAACCATCTATACTTTGTCTACTTTTTAACTCACCTGGCTATGCCAGGGTGAGTTTTTGCCATCACTTGGCATCCGTTGTCCGTCAGTCCATTGTCCGTCATAAACTTTTCATTTAAAGATCTTCTCCTCTGACACCACTGGGCCAATTGGAACTCAATTTGGTCACAAAGTCCTTGGGTGGTCCCCTTTAAAAATTGTATCCGGCAGGTCCGTACCTCATCAAAGATGGCCACCAGCGGGGTACATAGTTTTAACATTGGACCCTATGGGAAAACACATTAAAAGATCTTCTTCTCAGAAACTACTAGTCCAATTAGAAACAAACTTAGTCACAATGGTCCTTAGATGGTCCCTTCCAAAAAAGGTATCTGGCAGGTCCATACCTCATCCAAGATGGCCGCCAGCTGGGAACATTGTTTTAACATTAGATCCTATGGAAAACACATTCAAAGATCTTCTTCTCAGAAACTACTAGTCCAATTAGAACCAAACTTAGTCACAATGGTCCTTAGATGGTCCCTTTCAAAAAAGGTATCCAGGCGGCCAGCAGGGAACGTAGTTTTAACATTGGACCCTATGGGAAAACACATTCAAAGATCTTCTTCTCAGAAACTATGAGTCCAATTAGAACCAAACTTAGTCACAATGGTCCTTTGATGGTCCCTTCCAAAAAAAGGTCCGCCGTGCGCGGTCCCGGCTTATGAATAGGCCCGCAGCATCCTCTGAGCTTGGAGTATGAGTCTTCCTAACAGAGGACCCCGAGGGAACCCCGGGGTATAGAAATAGGACCTAGTATCTCCGGCTTGTGGGGTGTGACCCCTTCTAAATGGAGGCTGACCCCGAGGGTCCCAGGATATAGAAATAGGACCCATTCCGTGATTGTGCGGGATTGATAAATACACAACCCATCTTTCGGATGGGATGTAAACTCAGGTCCACGTGTTGGAAGAAACGCCACGCTTCCTGCACATTAAAGAACCCTTGTAGCAAGCTCTTTTGGGATGGTCCGTAGGTGATCGGCTACAAGGCAAAATTCCCCGCCCTTGATGATTTCACCCTACTTTTCCAGTGGCAATCAGCATTTCCTGTCCCATGGCCCTTTCCATACCCCAAAGTGATTATATATTAACAAACTTGTCCTCGTCTTGATATAGCTGAAATATTGCTGAGTAGACGTTAAACAATATTCAATGAATCAATCCAAAAAAGGTATCGGACAGGTCCGTACCTCTTCCAAGATGGCCCTGTCCAATAAAGGTCCTTATGTCCTTACAGTACAAGGTGGCAGCCAGTAGGGTACACCTATGGTTAAATGTGAAACACATTCAAGCATTAAATGATTTAATAACAAAAATAGTTACAAAAGTTTTATTATCCCTCGCCAAACGAAGTTGGGCAGGGGATATAGTGTTTCGTCCGTTAGTCCGATCGTCCGTTAGTTCACTCATCCGTTTGTCTGTCTGTTCAAACTTTAGACCATATATCTTTTGAATAACAAGTCATAGATGGACAAGGTTTTGTCCATGGATGCATCTTGAATAGTACTTGAGGTTGATATATAGAATAGGTGGATTTGACCTACATTTCATGCATGAGCGACTCGGGTTAAAGTTTCTGTAAGAGTCCAGATCTGGGATACTACAACTCTTAGAGGAATAATATTTTGTATGCAGATGCGTCTTGTGAAGTTGCAAAGCTCCAGATAAAAATTAGGTCAATTTGACCTACATTTCATGCATGGGTGACTTAGGTTAAAGTTTTTGTAAGAGTCCAGACCTGGGATACTACAACTCAAAGAGGAATAATATTTTGTATGCAGATGCTTCTTGTAAAGTTACGAAGCTCCAGATAAAAATTAGCTCACTTTGACCTACATTTCATGCATGAGTGACTTAGTTTAAAGTTTTTTTAAGAGTCCAGGTCCAGGTCTGGGACCATCAGTAGATGCATATGCTATGGGTATGAGGCTCCTGATGGAAATAAGGTCACTGTATTTCTTGCATGACTGGCTAAGATTTAAGTAACAAGCCAGATCATGAATGGTACAACTTTGTGGAGTGCTTTTAATATTAGATAAACATTCAACAATCGGGCGAGGGGATTAGCTGTCATTTCCGACTGCCCCTTCTCTTGTTGTTCGTACAGAAATATTTTTTTTATTACTATAACTTGTACTATATATATGAAATAGTTCTCATTATGTACATCAACACATTTTTAGGGAGTGACTCGATAATTTAAAGATAGGTATAATAAAAGTGAAAATTTTAAAATGGTAGATAATTAAACCAAGGGAGGTTATAAACTTAATTTTTAGCTCACCGGGACGAATGTCCGGAGAGCTATTATCATCCCCCTGGTGTCCGCGTCGGTGTCGGCATCAGCAAAACTTTAACCTGCTTGTGGAATTGAGACCTGAATTTTCAAAAAACTTTAACCTTGCCTCTAGAAGGTAGACTTTTAGTGGTAGGGTGTTCATATTTGGTATGTAACTTCCTATGATGAGAGCTTTCTTTTGGTACCATACTTGTAGACATTTTGACCTTGAGCTTGCCCTGAGGGCAATTTTTTGAAAACTTTAACTTTGTTTCTAGAATTAAATTGTTTAGTGATAGGGTGTTTATATTTGATATGTGACTTTCTTGTGAAGAAAGCTTTCTATTACATGTATTACTTTTGAATTTATTGTGCATTGAGGTTACTGGAATCCCCGGCGTGCTATGTTGTCTGCTTTGATTTCAGCAATACGTTTTACATTGTTGTATTACTTTGAATACAAGGGGAACCCTGCCCAAATTTTTTTTAACTATGGTCTGATTTAGGTTGTAATGGAGGAGCTCTTAGTTGCCATGGAAATCAGACAAGAAAACTTATAAAGTATACTGCTACATATTTTATTTACAGTTTCAGCAATATGTATTAACTTGATTATGAGGGCAACCTCTGCCCATTTTTTTTTAAAAGGGGGCTCAAAATGTATTTAATTTCAGCAATATATATTATATAGATGATAAGGAGAATCCCTGCCTAATTTTTTTTGAATTAGGGCATCTATTATGGGTTATAATGGATGATGGTGCTTTTAGTTGCCATTGACACCAAACAAGAAAACTGAAATTTTAGAAAAAAAATCATTCTGCTAAATTTTAAATTCCAATCCAAGGTTTCTTCTAGCAGTGAACATAGCTTAAACTCTGGACCTTATTTGAAATACCATTCATCTCTCTATGTCAGCCATGGCCCAGGTGAGCGATACAGGCTCTTGAGAGGCTCTTGTTTTTTGTTCCAGCTAGGATTGTGGTCAGTTACAATTTTCTGTGTTTTTGGCAAATTGTTAAATCAGTCTTTATGATCAGTAGAGCAGAAATGTCTACTGATGAAAATACTCAAAAAATTTTGATATATTGTTTTCATGATATAATTTTTTTCCAGGCTGTTTGCTGCAGTGATGGAGTACATTGTTGTCCTGAGGGAACTACATGTGATTTGAAACATAGTACATGTGTAAGGGAACATTATACTGTGGTAGAATGGATGGAAAAGGTTCCTGCTGTCAAAAAAGAAGTCAAATGTCCTGATGGAGAATCCCACTGTGAAGATGGACAAACATGTTGTAAACTGGCAAGTGGACATTATGGCTGCTGTCCTCAACCAAAAGTAAGTATCAATCACATATTATTTATGTTTATTATGTATTTAGAAAAAAAGATTTTAGGTCACAATGATTGATAATATTTCCCCATTTTATGTGTCTCGTATTTTACAGACTTTTATATGACCCCAAAATTTTTGTGGTTGGTTATATTGGTATGGTGTTGGTGTCGTCTGCTTCTACGGATAGCACAACTTTGGTTCTAGTTGACATTCATTATCAAATTACAGTATGATGTTTCTTGGCACACGTGTAAGCTGAGGTTTAAATTTAGGGTTCCTGGCCCCACCCATTTCAGAAAAAGGTGCCAAAAAGGGTGAAATAGGGTGTTTTCACATATTTGACTGTAGAATCTTTCTTATTTATCGGATCTTGTTGATGATTCTTTAAGTGTGTTCCTGTCAAAGGAAATTTCCAATCTACAGTATGCCAACGGATTTCACGTGTCATGTACCATTCATGAAATAAATGGGCCCTTAAAGGGCAAATCTCAAATTTTTATAACCCCCCCCCCAAACAAAGTTTGGGGGGGTATATAGGAATTATATATCGGAACCCTTACAGTTCTCTGGTTTGAGTCGAATATTTTATTCCAGGGGCTCGATGTTACCTTCTTTACAGGTGAAAATGAATTCAACCAACACGTGACCTATCCATATAAATAGGTGTGCAGTACAGGTGTACTTCCTCATTTTATTTCAAGGCTCAATTGTTACATAACTCGAATAGAAACGGGACGCCTGTTTAAGAGTTGTTTCTTATATTACAAAAATCTTGTAATTTTAGTCTTGAATATTTTGTCAAAACATGCGATGAAACATCGTTGACAAATGTATGAAAAAGTCATACACAGCTGACAGTTATAAAATCTGTCCGAGTTTATGCTGTTTAACAGCAAATAAATCGTAGTTTAATATCTACTAGAATTAAAATGTAGTTAATATCTACCAAAAGTAAAAATGTAGTTTAATATCTACCAAATTAATATAATTGCGAGGCAACATATCGAAGTTACAGTAGTTTAATATCTACTTTAATGGATGCTGACAACAGCGTATGAATGGCAGAAATACGCCATAAATAATTAAGAATGACACATTTTATTTGTAGTTGAGATAATTTTAATGTCTAGGATGTTTTACGGGTGATTACAGTTCATGCAATTTATTGATTGAAAGTCGTATACAAAGTTGTCTTTTTATACCTGTAGTGTGTGACACGTACAGGTAACCGTGAAGGTCAAATTTTAGGACGAACTGTAAGGACGACATTTACACACGTTTCTTTTCAATATGTTTTTGTTGGAGCAGATAATTATATATAATATTGCATTGATAGCATTGTAGACAGTCTGAAGGCTCCCCTCAAAATAGTAAAAACTGAATGTCCAGTAATAATGAAGTTTGTCAAGAATAATTGAAAAGAATGTGCAGAATGTTTTAACCTTCTACTACAACAAGGTTATAAAATTTTTCAAGTTTGATGTTTTCAATTTAGTTCTACATCAGAACTTACAGTCTATTTTTATCTAGACACAGTAATCCTGTAACATGTGTCTATATGAATTTGTCTTATTAAAAACCCCAAAATGTCGACTATTATAAGTACAAAAAATTTACACTATTGAGGTCAAAAGTGATTGCAGTGTGAAAACTGGTATAAGGGAGATCCTTATTGTCAGTTTTTGTATGGATATACAAATTGTCCAGGTTGACTGATAGTAATGCATTGTAGATCAATTGCATGATAAATTCAATGTCAAATTATGGAAAGAAACTATTGCAGACATAAATACTCAGAAATTATCTCTCACATAAGCCTTTAACATTTTAGTACCGATGATTATATGCAGAGTAAGTCTTACTCAATACAAAAAGTAGTAAGTTTTGTTTATATAGTGGAGATAGAACAATTAACAACCCCCAAAACATACACTTATATGTTTCTGACAACAATAAGTTATAGTTTAAATTTTTAAAGCATGTTAATTAAATAAATTTATTTAAATCTATATACATTTTGTAAGTTTATAATGAACCATAACCATGAAGTGTATGAGACAAATAATGAACATAGCATAGTTTTATATCCTTACAACAAAGGGACTCCAAGATGAAAAACAACAATAATAAAAAAAAAGTTTCATTTGTGGAATTTTACCATATATTTGAAAGGATTTTGTTCCATATATCCCTCCATTTTTCATGCTTAAAATCAAAGTATTTTTTAGCAAAATTTGATTTAACAAATGTAACTTTACCAAGTCATCGATAATTATTATAAGCTGAAATACTTGTACATGATGGAGATACAACTATTTCTGTAAATATGCAGAGAAAAACAGCCTTGTAAGCTTTGCAAAACATGGTTTTTGCTAGAGATATTATATTGTTAGGTGCACACAATTTCCTCAGTTGAACTAATATAAGTATACTGACACTAAAGTAAGGTTTCGTTTGCAGTTTTATTTGTTAAATGATAATCATCATATTAATAATGAATTATGATAGGATTGCTAAGTGTGTGATAATATATATACCACGGAACTTTACGTTAGAGAACATCCCTTATGCGGTAGTATATTTTTGGTCTACAGACATGTTTTTTTTTTAACTTCACAAACTTATACTTCTATATATAACTTCACAAAGTTATGATAGTGAACCAAACTCATCTAGTATCTTAGATGAAATTCTTATACTAAAAGTGAGAAGTAAATAACTTGTTTAGATGTCCAAACAAACTATATAGTTTGGTTTCTTTGTACTTCAATTAATCAAATTATTTATTTTCTCATCTCTACAATGTTCTGATAACTATTTTGCATTATTGTGCCTTAAAGGGTATTTTGATTGTAATAGTAAGATTTTGTCTAATTGACCAGAAATAAAATCTTCCAAATCCTCTATACTTCAATTTGCATGTGGGTCAAAACAATCAGGCAATATTAGGATTGAAACTATACATATTTACAGCGACTATGATAAAAATAGGCATGCAGCTGGTGGAAACAGTCATGTTTTTAGCCAATATAGCATTGTATACCTAGGAATACCAAATGCTGTCTTTTGAAACCAAACTAACCATTTTTCAAATATTTCATAATTTATAACTCTTTTGTATTCTTAACAGTATAAGCTAAATCTTACATCTTACATCAGGTAGTTTTGTCCTATTTTATACAGGATGGAAATACCATGTAAGCTTTTATGCAAAGCTCTTGGTGGATTTAAAACAGTTCTACAACAGATATATAATTTTCAAGAGATCTTTTGTTATTAGTATTTGACTAATTTTGAAAATATACATGATATGTGACAAATAAATAAATATTGAAGTAACTGTTAATTGAAGTTACTTTTATTTTAGTTTCTGCAAATTACAAAGGCCAATTTTGAGAATTTTCATATTGTCAATTTCAATACATAAGGAGGATCAATAATCGAAGATGTATAAACCTGATAGAGAACAAATAACAATTAGGATTTTAACTATGACGTAAAATCAGTTAGGAAGACAACTTTGCAAATTTCATGAATTGAATTGGAAAGCTTTTTGCTAAAATATAAAAATATCAGCATAAAAAAAGTAAATAATATTATATCAGCATAAAAAGGAAATAATATTATATATTAATAAATAAATAGATAAATAAATAAAAAGATTTTAATACCAAATACATGTACCAAATAGAGTTTAAGTTATATGTTCCAACTTGCAGGATAATGCATGTAAGGAAGCTTTACAGTCTGAATTACATAGTATATATCATTATAAATGCCAAACTCTTTGGTAGAAATATGGTACATATTTATTTACAGAATTCTGTAACATTTATACACTCTGCATTCATGACCTTGCAGAAACCACTCAATTTATATTCGAAATCTCTATTTTTGTCAGAAATCCAAATACTTTTTGTGAATTACATGTATTTGGAAATGTTTAATTTTAGGGCAGAAGTATGTATTCAGTGTCATGTCATGCACATCAATGTGTTGTTAATGACTGTTGTAGTATAAATACAATCAAAATCTGAAATCTGCATAAAATGTATGAATTTTCTTTGCATCATAAAAATAAGTCTTAGTCTTCTGTTGAGTGGCAATTATCAGTCCTTTATCTGTTATATCAAACAGAGAGACATTATGTTGTCTTTGTTGTTTTGTTGCTAAATGCAACTTTGTAATAGTATATATTGGAATGAAAGTTTGCACAATACGACAATATTGTTTCTAGAATTTCCAAACATTTGTTTAATTTTATGTGCAAGCAGGAACAATACAATATCTTATCAAATCTAGTTCCAAGGTTTACAATATTTATATATATATACATATATGTAGCTTTTATACCAATTTGAATTTGCCAGTACTGTACTGATAAAGAAGCAGCTTTTAGGTCTTCGGTTTCCAGATACCTAATGTTTGAAATTTTGTTTCCCTGGAAAATAGTTCACACTGGCAGACATATTTTAGTTACCAAGATGCTAAAACAATGTATTTCAGTTTAGAACTACATGTAAGACATGTTAAGACTATTAGAAAAGCAGTAAATAGATAATTCAATAAACATTTATCGGTCAGTCTCATTTGTCATCTATTATAAGTGTACTTTTGGTATAATTATGACAGTATTTTGCATTGTGGATGCAATAATGTAAATGAACAAAACAAAAAAACAAAAAACAAAAAAAGGAACATTAGCTTGATACTGTTTAGAATACGGTACATTTTGAAGGGTAATTTCTTGGCCCTAAGATGATGTACACAGTATCCATTCTTTTTATATTGAATCGCTACTTTTCAAATATAACAGATTGATCATTTACAAATTTGTACCACTGTCAAGCAGCTGTATATCAATCAACATTCAAAACATAAAAAGAAGGTTGGAAAATAAATTGTTGAATGTTGTAATACAACATCATTTGTAAAATCACTTGATTTTTTGGAATAGACTTTACATGAAAGAAATGGTTGTTGATGGTAATATCATATAGAGATTTAGAAATTCCTGTATACAATTTACTGTGTTGATCATTTAATATTTCCAAAATATTTATAAGTTTTTTATTTTTGAGTGAATAACGGGATGACATGGATGACAATTAAGTTATCATTTAGGACTAAGATAGTGTATCTAAATGATGTCAAAGGGCAATGGCTGAAACATCTGTACAAGGTTATAAAAAAATATATATATATTGTGGAATTTCATTCTAAAAGATGTGTGTATTTGTAATCTTGGTTTCCTTAACTGATGGTTAACATTACAAATTCTGAACTTTCAGTTAAAAACACCTTGAATCTGAACTTTCAGATTACTCCCCTTGCAGTTATTGATCTTATAAGTTAATACATCTTTATCTTTGGATTGACTTGTGTGTCATACACACTTTGCCTACATGTAGGTATGTAGCTGTGTAGTATACAGTGTTTATGTATTAACCATTTTTGTAAAAAATGCCATGACAGGGGAGAAGTGTTTGCATTTCCTTAATAGATTTAAAGTTTTCTCAAGAATCAAGGGCTGAGAATGAACTCCATGGAAAACCTCATGATTTAAATAATACAGTTTTTCATAAAAAGAAAAAAAAAATAAATAAAATATATATCAGAAATAAGCTTTGATGTAAGCAAGTTCCTTGAATTCTGGTCAGTTTATATATATTTATTAAGGTGTGAATCACTTTTATACGAAATTGGTCATTATACATTTATACATGAATTATATTAAAGGTATAGCAATCAAAAATTAGACATTTGGTGCTACATGCATTAAANAAACTTGAAAATGAAACCATTAAACATTTGGATTATTTTGACTATCTATGTCAGCCATGGCCCAGGTGAGCGATACAGGCTCTTGAGAGCCTCTTGTTCATATTGGCAGTATTTGGCATTGCACAATACATGTATCATGTTCTTCTTTCAGTATAACAACTGATGATGTTGTTATACCAATTTCAATTGAAGTTTCATATGTAAGAAGGCTCGATATCATAGTCAATGGAAATTATGTCCTTAGATAGCTGTCAGTAACTGCGAGCATTTGTCCGGACAGTACCTGTGAGTATTGTCTTCATGTTTTATGTACTTCATTGTAAGGGTACTCGTCTTGATAATTGGACTTTTTCTAGTTTGATTTTTACTGTGAGTCTTTTTGTGTATTTATTTTTTAGCCATTCACAACACAAAGGGGGAGAGTTTGGATCCAAGAAGACGAGTTTAACCCAACCACAATTTTTGCGCCTATCCCAAGTCAGGAATATGTTGGTCATTGGCTTGTCCTTGTCTTCCTATAAAATTTTAGTTTCTTGATATTTGGGTTATTGGATGTGGTTTGTTTCCATTGATTTATTCACCTTTTTACCTTTTTGGGACCATTTAGGGCTTGCTATATGGTGTGAGGTTCCTCACTGTGTTGAAGACCATATGGTGACCCCTAGATGTTTTGTTTTGGGTCGTTTTAACCTGGATATGGGATGTTGTCTCTTGACATTTACCCCATTTCCTTTCTTTTTCACATCTTGTTTCTTGCAGTTAACAGTCAGTTTTAACGTTGATAATATGGCCCTTCATTTGCTGTATAGATAAAGGCTTCCTAAAACTAAAATTAAGTACAGTCTGCATATGCCCATTATATACTTATGTATATAGCTTTTCGCACATTTGGTTCTTTCAGTCTACAGAAATTTCTGGTCAAGAGGGAGTTATAAGAGTAAAGAAGTGAATCAAGATCAGGGGAAATATATGTTTAATCCAACCTGTCAACTATCTCTATTTCTTGGTTTCCCTATTAGCTCATCAAAATGGAAATAATGCCTTCCTTTTTAGCTCACCTGACCCGAAGGGTCAGTGTGAGCTTTTGCCATCTTTTGGCATCCCTCGTCTGTCTGTCCGTCCTTCCGTTAAACTTTTCTCATTTTCATCTTCTCCTCTAAAACCACTGAAGCAATTTAACCAAACTTTACAGGAATGATGTACTAAAGGTCTTTTACAAAGATTGCTCATTTCGTTCCGATCCGATAAAAAACATGGCCGCCAGCGTGGAACTTAGATTTAAAACTGGACCCTATAGGAAAAATCATATTTTTATCTTCTCCTCTGAAACTGCTGAAGCAAATTCAACAAAACTTTACAGGAATTATGTACTGGAGGTCCTTCACTAAGAATGGTCATTTTGTTCTGATGCGATAAAAAACATGGCCACCAGCGCGGAACTTGGGTTTAACATTGGACCCTATGGGATAATAACATTTTCATCTTTTCCTCTGAAACCACTGAAGCAAATTCAACAAAACTTTCAGGAATGATGTACTAGAGGTCCTTCACTTAGAATGCTTATTTTGTTGTGATCCGATATTAAACATGGCCGTCAGCACGGAACTTAGGTTTACATTGGACCCCTTGGGAAGAATCACATTTTCATCTTTGCCTCTGAAACTGCTGAAGCAAATTCAACCAAACTTTACAGTAATGATGTACTAAAGCTCCTTTACAAAGATTGCTCATTTAATTTGGATCCAATAAAAAACATGGCCGACAGCACGGAACTTATGTTTAACATTGGACCCTTTGGGAAAAATAACATTTTCATCTTCTGCTCTGAAACCACTTAAGCAAATTCAACCAAACTTTACAGGAATGATATACTAAAGCTCAGTTACAAAGATTGCTCATTGTGTACGGATCCGATAAAAAACATGGCCACCAGCGTGGAACTTAGGTTTAACATTGGACCCTATGGGAAAAATCACATTTTCATCTTCTCCTCTGAAACTACTCAAGTAAATTCAACGAAACTTTACAGGAATGATGTACTAAAGGTCCTTAACAAAGTTTGCTCATTGTGTGCCGATCCCATAAAAAACATGGCTGCTAGGAAGATTGTTTAACATAGGACTCTATGGGAAAATTACATTTTCTTGTCTTCCTCTACAACAACTGAATCAAATTCAACCAAACTTTACAGTAATGATGTAAGGAAGGTCCTTTACAAAGATTGCTCATTTTGTTCTGATCTGATAAAAAACATGGCCGCCAGAGCGGAACATAGTTTAACATGGGACCCTATGGGAAAATCACATTTTCATCTTCTCCTCTGAAATCACTGAAGCAAATTCAACCAAACTGTAGGGAATGATGTACTTAAGGTCTTTACAAAGATTGCTCATCTAATTTGGATCCAATAAAAAACATAGGTTTAACATTGGACCACCCTACAGGAAAAATAACATTTTCATCTTCTCCTCTGAAACCACCAAAGCAAATTCAAGCAAACTTACCGGTATGATGTACTAAAGGTCCTTTACAAAGATTGCTCATTGTGTACAGATCCGATAAAAAACATGGCTGCCAGTGCGGAACTTAGGTTTAACATTGGACCCTATAGCAAAAAAAATCACATTTTCATCTTCCCCTCTGAAACTACTCAAGAAAATTCAACCAAACTAACATCATGATGTGCTAAAGGCCCTTAACAAAGATTGCTCATTGTGTGCCGATCCGATAAAAAAACATGGCCGCCCGCACGGAACATAGTTTTACATTGGACCCTATGGGAATATCACATGCATCTTCTCCTCTGAAACCACTGAAGCAAATTCAGCCAATCTATACAGGAATGATGTGCTAAAGGACCTTTACAAAGATTGCTCATTTCATTTTGATCCGATAAAAAGCATGGCTGCCAGCATGGATCTTAGGTTTAACATTAGACCCTATGGGAGAAATCACATTTTCATCTTCTCCTCTGAAACCACTGAAGCAAATTCAGCCAATCTTTACAGGAATGATGTACTAAAGGTCCTAAACAAAGATTACTCATTGTGTACCGATCCGATAAAAAAACATGGCCGCCAGCATGGAACATAATTTTACATTGGACCCTATGGGAATATCACATTTTCATCTTCTCCTCTGAAACCACTGAAGCAAATTCAACCAAACTTTACAGGAATGATGTACAAAGATCCGATTAGATAAAAAACATGGCCGCCAACCCAGAACATAGTTTTACATTGGACCCAATGGGAAAAATCACATTTTCATCTTCTCCTCTGAAACTACTGAAGCCAATTCAATCAAATTTTACAGGAATGATGTTTGGAAAGTCCTTAACAAAGATTGCTCATTTGGTTAAAATTTGATTAAAAACATGGCCGCCAGCATAGAACATAGTTTAACACTGAACCCTATATGGGAAAATCACATATTTATCTTCTCCTCTGAAACCACCGAAATAAATTCAACCAAATTTATTTTAGGAAAATGATGTACAGAAGGTACTTTGCAAAAATTGCTCATTTCATTTCGATCCAGCAAAAAGCATGGCCTCCACTGCAGAACAAAGTTTTGACATTTGAGCCTCGTATGAGAAAACAATTCCATCATCGTCTCAAACTATTCAAGCAAATTTAATTAAATGTATAGAAGGTCCTTTGCAAAAATTGCTCATTTCAATAGGATCAGACAAAAAACATGGGTGCTAGTGGAGAACATAGCTAAATATTAGACCTCATTGGTAATAAAAACATATTTTTGGTCATGCATGGCATAGAAGCATTTTGTCAGGTGAGCAATACAGGCTCAGTCTCTGAGCCTCTAGTTGCTGTACAGTACAGCATATGGAATTTTTCGTCACAATTTTTTCTGAAACTGTAAGAGGGATTCGATTGTTGTTATCCACAGAGCTTCCTTATGGTCCAATCTATTGTGTATTCGGATTTTAAGGTTACGCCATAAGCACTTCTTGTTTGCCGAGGTATCATTGTTTTTCATTGTTGTACAATATATGGAATTTTTCGTCACAATTTTCTCTGAAACTGTAAGTGGGATTCAATTGTTGTTTTTCACAGAGCTTCCTTATGGTCCAATCTATCCTTTATTCAGAATTCAAGGTTACACTATAAGCACTTCCTGTTTGCCGTGACGTCATTGTATTTCATTGTTGTACAATATATGGAATTTTTTGGCACAATTTTTTCTGAAACTGTAAGTGGGATTCAATTATTGTTTTGCACAGAGCTTCCTTACAGTCCAATCTATCGTGTATACCAATTTCAAGGTTACGCCATAAGCACTTCCTGTTTGCCAAGATGTCATTGTTTTTCATTTTTGTACAATATATGGAATTTTTCGTCACAATTTTTTCTGAAACTGTTAGTGGGATTCAATTGTTGTTTTGCACAGAGCTTCCTTATGGTCCAATCTGTTGGGTATTCGGATTTCAAGGTTACGCCATAAGCACTTCCTGTTTGCCGAGACATCATTGTTTTTCATTGTTGTACAATATATGGAATTTTTCGTCACAATTTTTTCTGAAACTGTAAGTGGGATTCAATTGTTGCTTTGCACAGAGCTTCTTTATGGTCCAATCTATTGTTTATACCAATTTCAAGTCTAAGTCATAAGCACTTCCTGTTTGCCGAGACGTCATTGTATTTCATTGTTGTACAATATATGGAATTTTTCTTCACAATTTTTTTCTGAAACTATAAGTGGGGTTCAATTGTTGTTTTGCCCAGAGCTTCCTTATGATCCAGTCTATTGTGTATTTTGATTTCAAGGTAACACAGTAAGCACTTCCTGTTTGCCAAAACGTCCTTGTTTTTCATTGTTGTACAATATATGGAATTTTTCATCACAATTTTTTCTGAAACTGTAAGTGGGACTCAATTGTTGTTTTTCACAGAGCTTCCTTATGGTCCAATCTATAGTGTATTCGGATTTCAAGGTAACACAGTAAGCACTTCCTGTTTGCCAAAACGTCATTGTTTTTCATTGTTGTACAATATATGGAATTTTTCGTCATTATTTTTTTTCTGAAACTGTAAGTGGGACTCAATTGTTGTTTTGCCAAGAGCTTCTTTATGGTCCAATCTATTGTGTATTTCCATTTCAAGTCCAAGTCATAACCACTTCCTGTTTGCCGAGACATCATTGTATTTCATTGTTGTACATTATATAGAATTTTTCGTCACAATTTTTTCTGAAACTGTAAGAGGGGTTCAATTGTTGTTTTGCACAGAGCTTCCTTACGGTCCAATCTATGGTGTATACGGATTTCAAGGTTACGCAGTAAGAACTTCCTGTTTGCCTAGATGTCATTGTTTTTCATTGTTGTACAATATATGGAATTTTTCATCACAATTTTTTCTAAAACTGTAAGTGGGATTCAATGGTTGTTTTGCACAGAGCTTCCTGATTGTCCAATCTATAGTGTATTCTGATTTCAAGGTTACATCATAAGCAGTTCCTGTTTGCCGATATGCCATAGTTCTTCATTGTTGTACAACATATGGCATTTTTTGTTACAATTTTGTTTTATACCACCGCAAAAATTTTGCGGTCGTATTATGGTATGGCGCAGTCGTAGGCGTCGGCATCTGTTGCCAGCATAACTTTGTTTCTTGGACGGATCATCTTCAAATTTCAGTATGTGGTTTCTTGGCATAATGGCAATCCCGGGTTTTAATTTCGGGTTTGTGGCCCCACCCGTTTAAGAAAAAGGGGCCAAAAGGGGTTAAATTAGGTGTTTTCACATATTTGACTGTAGAATCTTTATTATTTATTGGATTTTGATGGGGTTTCTTTCAGTAAACTCCTTAGAAAATTTCCAATCGGGTATGCCCACTGGATTTCACGTGGCATGTACCATTCACGAGATAAATGGGGCCCAAAAGGGGCGAATTTCAAAAATTTAATTTTTTTGTTTTTAGTCCGAGTTTGATGCAATTTTTTCCAAAGGATTCCTTATGAAAAATTAACATAGCTCTCTACTATTAGATTTTTGGTAACTTGTTTCCTAACCCAGCTATGAGGGGCCAAAGGGGGCCAAAATTTTTATTTTTTATCGGATTTCGATGGGATTTTTTTCTTTGGATTCCTCTTGATGTAAGCTTTCAATGCTATGTCAACGGTTTGGCGTAGCTCTTACCATTTCCGAGCTATGAGGGGCCGAAGGGGGCCAAAATCATAAATTTACAGATAACCTAAAATTTTTATTTTTCATCAGATATTGATGGGATTTTTTTTCTTTGGATTACTCTTGATGTAAGCTTTCAAGTATGTCAACGGATTTTGCGTAGCTCTTACAGTTTCTGAGCTATAAGGGTTCAAAGGAGCCACAACTTCAAATTTGCAGATTGCCTGAAATTTTTTTTTTCATCGGATTTCGATGGGATTTTTTTCTTTGGATTCCTCTTGATACAAGCTTTCAGAAGTTTGTCAATGGATTGGGCATAGCTCTTACCGTTTCTGAGCTATAAAGGGTCAAAGAGGAATCATAAGGAGTCATAAGGGCTAATTTTTATTTTCCCTAGTTTGTGTCCAGCTAATTACTGGGTCAATCTCCTTATTGCGTCCTTCTAATTATTGTGAAGCTCTTTCGTTTGTCCATACTCGCTTTAAATTACACTTTTTCAAATTTCAGTGGACGACATGCTGCGGTCATATCATGCTGCGCTCGGCGTAGCCCTTTATTCTGAAACTGTTAATGGGATTCAATTGTTGTTTTGCACAGAGCTTCCTTATGGTCAAATTTATCGTGTATTTGGACTTTAAGGTTATGTGATAAGCACTTCTTGTTTGCTGAGACGTCATTGTTTTTCATTGTTGTACCATATATAGAATTTTTAGTCACAATTTCTTTTGAAAATGTAAGGCAGATTCAATTGTTGCTCAAACAGTAATTGTTGAACATGTTGGTTACTAGGAATCATTGTGTTTATACTTGTATTGTGTCCACACTTGTACTGTGTCTACACCTGTATTGTGTCCCTTATTACAATTAAATTTGAACTTGCCACATTGATTCAGGGTTCAATGAGCGGGGGTATATCAGGCTGCCATTCGGCGCCAGCTCTTGTTTTTTCTTAGTTTTTGTTCAGATAATTACTGGGTCACGCTCTTTATTGTGTCCATTTAATTAGTTTCACGTGCAATCTCAAAGCACGTGAAAATTGGCGATAACTGGTACACGGCGATAACTGGTATTCGAACAGTATGCTATAAGTTAATGTTAAGTTAAATATGCTTCCATCTTTGATGTTAAGCAGCATCAAGGCAACAATATATTATTGTGACCACTTGCCACAATGAGGCAAACTTTGTAATCACTGATAACCTCTGTTTCTTCTCATCTAAGCTCTTTGTTCTGTGCCTCTATTTTGCCATGTTTTGGGATTTATGATTTTAGATATTCATGCTTTCTTTTTTTTTATTCTTAGTTTGTTTTCTTATGTATTTGATGCCAGTATATTTATTTAACTACAGGCAGTTTGCTGTAAAGATGGTGTACATTGTTGTCCTGAGGGAACTACATGTGATGTATCTGCTGGAACATGTAAGCGAGGAGACTTCAATGTTGTAGACTGGTTAGAAAAAGTTCCTGCTATGAAGACAGGAGTTGTTTGCCCCGGTGGTCAGTCTCAATGTTCTGCTGGTCAAACATGCTGTAAACTACCAAGTGGTAGCTATGGCTGCTGTCCTATACCAAATGTATGTATTATTCAGACATAACAATATTCCATCCATCAGAATATAAATATTATCAAAAAGTATAAAACTTTTTATGTATCAGTATTTAGTCATGAGACTGAACAATAAGACAAGGACAGGGTAGGTACCTTTGTTACTCATGTGATCAGATATGTATTTTCTTAAAATATTTATACCTAATATTCCAAAATCTCCAGCATTTTAGACCCTCATATACTGTGGAAGTACTTTTCTTCGTGGACACCAATTTTCGTGGTTTTCATAAAAAGCAGTATTTCGTAGGTTCTTAAATTCGTGGTTTCGAGTTCTGTGCATTACATCTCTATGAGAGAAATGCATTCCGTTGGGAACTTAATTTCGTGGTTTGAGCGAACCACGAAATCCACGAAAATTGGAACCCCACGAACAATTGTACTTTCACAGTAGCATATATGTACATTTCACAACTCATCATTTGCTAATAACATACCTGTCATAAATACAGTAAATTGTCATCAGGGTGAATTATCTGTTTAAAAAAAACTAATACCATACCTGTCATAAATACAGTAAATTGTCATCAGGGTGAAATATCTGTTTAAAAGAAAACTAATACCATACCTGTCATAAATACAGTCAATTGTCATCAGGGTGAAATATCTGTTTCAAAGAAAACTAATACCATACCTGTCATAAATACAGTAAATTGTCATCAGGGTGAAATATCTGTTTAAAAAAAACTAATACCATACCTGTCATAAATACAGTAAATTGTCATCAGGGTGAAATATCTGTTTAAAAAAAACTAATACCATGCCTGTCATAAATACAGTAAATTGTCATCAGGGTGAAATATCTGTTTAAAAAAAACTAATACCATGCCTGTCATAA
>MJUU01032394.1:9463-74513 GCA_002080025.1 Modiolus philippinarum
TTTATGAATCAATCTGAAAATAGGAGGTACACAAGTACTTATAGTTACTAACATTCTGACAAAATTTGAAAAGTCAATTCAGAAAGGTTCCCGAGTTAGCTTCGGACAAATCGTCAATATAGACTCTAAGTAGGAGAAATCTACAAAGTGCTGTAACTTTGTTAAAAATTTATGAATCAATCTGAAAATAGGAGGTGCACAAGTACTTATAGTTACTAACATTCTGACAAAATTTGAAAAGTCAATTCAGAAAGGTTCCCGAGATAAGCTTCGGACAAAAAATGTCTACGGACGGACAGACGGACGGACATGGTGATTCCAGTATACCCCCCCCCCAACTTCGTTGCGGGGGGTATAATGACAGAATATGAAGTAAATATACATGTGGTTTGGGTAATCAGGAACCGGTTTCACCCTAACGCCAGTTTTTGCTTGTGCCGGAACAAAGTCCGGATATTCCAAGTTCGTATCGTTATTTACTTTTTTCTATTGTCTTTCATTTGTGCTTTTCTAGTTAAGATTTCTTGTGGATTGTTACTAGTGATTGTAATTTTCGACCGTTGACGGTATTTACTGTTACTCACAAGTGAACGTACAAATAGACAGGCGGACGGACAGACGTACACGCGCTGAAGGTGAACAGAATATCTCAACACTTTGTATTTCGGGGTTTAGGAATGAGATGAAGCAGGTTTTTGTCTTTAATATTTATCATATAATTAATTCGTTCATTAGGATTAATTTTTGAAACACAAAGTGGTCAGACTATGTCCGTCTGTGGTAATGAAGAACAACAATAAAAACAATGTTCCATTACTTGGTTTTACCATGTATTGTAGAGACTTTGTCTCGTGTTCATTTACTTCACATTATGTCATTATTTATTTTTGTAATATAACTCGCCATTTCGTCTAGTGGTGGGGATAAAAATATTCATTTTTTCATGTTATTTCTAAGTTGACAATTAATTATCATATAAATCAATTCATCCTGTTTAACTGAAAAAAAAATTCGAATTTAACGCGAATAGGTTTTCATACAATTGTAATTTTCTTGAAATAAACAACATTCTAATATCGTTATAACGATATATTTGTATCGATATAACGAAATAATTATATCGAGATAACGAAATAAATATATCGAGATAACGGTATCAATATATATCGTGATAACGATATAATTATATCGAGATAACACTTTATTTATATGGAGATAACGATATAATTTATTTTTATTTTTGTTTCTTTTTAGGTTCCCTATGGGCTTCCGTACTTTAGTTGAAAAATTCAATTGTTCCGAGTTTTCAAATAATTTTTACGCAAGTGGAGGATCTCATCAGTGGGCGGTCGCTTTTACTTTTGCAGATGAAAATTCTGCTTTAGGCATTATATTGATGAATCACCCGTTTGCATAATGTTTTATACAACCAAAATACATTTTATTTCGTTTTATGGTTTGGTATTGTAGTCCTCGTCTGTAGACACTTTGGACAATAACTTTACTACGATTTGATCATCCCTTATGAAATTTTAACAGTGTTTCTTGGCACAAACAAAAGTCCAACATAAGATTTGGCTACCCGTTCCGTTTTTTTTAAATGACCAATTGGATATTTTCATATAATTGACAATAATCAGATTTTAATTGGGTTTCTTTCAGTGTAAGTCTGAGAAAAGTATATCATATAAGAAATATACAAAACAAGACATGCATAAGACAATTCATTTACAATGCAATTTATACATTAAAGACAACTCCAGTTATACACGAATGATGCCCTAAATAATTTCAGCTGATAAGAAAGGTGTTGAATTCAAATTAAATTTAATTGAATTAAAAACTGCATTTAAATAAATATTTAGAGAAACGGATATTTTAGAATTTTCTTTTGCAGATAATGCATCGCTGCCACATAATAACATATCAAGTAAATAGAGCAATATTGAAATTTATATCTATAGCAACAATGGTTTGAGAAAAAAAGAGCTTATGTGACTTTGTCTTTGGTCATCAAAGAGGAAGCAGAAATGTTTACATGAAATAAAAAGAAAAAATAGATTTTTGCATAAAAAGAAAAGTCAGAAAATTTAATTTCTGTCGGCCTTTTAGAAAGAATGTTATACGAAAACGCCTAAAGTATATCTTATTTTTCATCACATATTTTTATCTATAGATGGCGACGATGATGCAGAATCTTCTCAGTGTTTAGAATGTAAAGCATCATGCGATTGTCACTGTATCGAGGACCACTGCAATGACAAGAGCTGTTGTGGACTGAAGAGAAGTGTAATAAAATAGTGCATTATGCATTAACAATGATACAAATCAGTACTTGAATAAATAGAAAATAAAAATATCTTGATTGTCGCATTTCTTTTTAATATTAAACAAATATTTCATGACGAAATATTAAAGCTGAAGTCCACTTTATTCAGGTTGACCTCAGAAAGCCGCGGAAAATATATGTCGAAGAGCTATTGATAGAGTAATTGTCTTTTCAAGTTAACAATATCAGAACGTGTAAAATATCGACAGTGCTTTTTCGTCTTTAGCTCTGTTTTTGACCGGCTGTTTGGCCCAAATACTGTTTATTTTCAATCTTTTAATTCTTTACAACACATTTGGTGTGTTGTCGGCGTCGTCGTTGTCCGTCCCACTTTTTTAACAACTTTCTCTGAAACTACAAATTTCAGCTATTTGAAAATTTGCATGCGACTTAAGTATGGGGTTCCACATTGTACTGAGCGAATTCAGGTCTGTCGGACATATACTTCCTGTTTACTGCAACTTTTAATATTTTTAGCAAATACTTGCAACGGTAAAAAATTTCGCAACACTTTTCTTAGAAATAAAAAATCAAAGCCAATCGAAATTTTTATGTGACTTCAATATGGAGTTCCATATTGCGCTTTTCGAAATCATGCCTACTTCCTGCTTACCGACTTGGAATATTTTCGACAAAAAACTGTCAGATGCTAAACATCTCCGTAACAAATTTCTCAGCAACTATAAATTAGAGCCACATAAATTTTTAACTTCACTTAAGTTTGGAGTACTATATCGCTCTTATGGAATTCAGGTCTGTAGGACACCGACCTCCTGTTTACTGACCTTGAATATTTTCAACTAAAATACTGTCAATGGTAAAAGTTTTCGTAACACTTTGGTTTGAATCTAAAAATTATATCTATCTGAAATTTTGCATAGAAATTCAATATTGGATTCCATCATGCGCTTATCTAATTAAATTCTTTCGGACATCTACTTCCTGTTCATCAATTTAGAAATTTGCGGACAACAGTAGTGCAGGCGACAAACGTCCTCCACGGAATACTCCAATTTATTGATAAAAAGATGTTGTTTGATAATGTAATATACAAGTTATAAATATTATTGGACAACAAGGAGTGTCATGTGCCTTATTTTACGACTTTTCAGTAAATCTATTGAAACAGTATGTTTTATATATCCTTACACCGAATCCTATGGTTAAAAGGATTGTTTATAGTATGGTTGATTTGTTGAAACAACGGCAGTACAATACCGAAGGAAAAAGGAGTGGCATTTACAAAAATCGACATCCAAAGTCATGGCAAAAACGAGAACACAGAAAACAATGACGTTAGACAGCTACAAAGCACAGAAATTAAAAAAAACCCACAAATATTCAAAACCAAGCCACTCACAGTGTGAACTCCCATGAAACTGACTCCGGAAGGGTGAATATGTTCTGCTCTATTTACAGCACCCGTCACACGGTAAATGAGTCAATATAGGAAAAGGCAAAATCGGTTTTGTCAAATCCGGGAAGACTTAAATCTAACTGAATATATCTGCCTTCATTTGGAACACTGACACGTCATAACATTCAATGATGTATGGTAACGGCCATAGAAATTGGCGAGGGATGAAACTAACATAGGCTGAACTAATCCCCGACTAAGCAGCTTTTGGGACAGTGTTTTTGCTCTGTTTAAAAAAATCACTGAACAAACTGCATGCTCAACAGTAACGAATCAACTGTGAAATCAACATTCAATAGGCTGGAGAGGTGGGTATGTTGCTGCGAAGAAAGGGAAAGTTCACAATTTGGAAGTTAAAATCATCACGCTTGTCATATAGCTTAGATTTCAAACGTCAATCATCGTCAACATACAACAAAAGATCCTGGTACGAAGTTGAAGAAGGTGTATCAGTTGTTTCTTTAATTTCAAGATTATTGGGATAAATCTGGTGTAGTTTAGATTATTTAGAGAAAGTACATCGTTTATGTAGCGGAAGCTGAAATTAAAGGACTGTGTAAAATGGTTTTGTTTTCTTTGAGTAAGCCCTTGTAAAAACTTGACCCCATATGAGTAAAGGAAACGGTCAGATAGGAGTGGCGCACAGTTGAAATATGGCTCAGAAATGTTTGAGTGAAGAGTGAATTTTTCTATGTAATTCTTACATTTTTAGAATGATGAGAAATGAGTTACCGTTTAATCTCATAACCGTATTTATAATTTGTTTACAGGGGAATTAAATTAAACTTTTTGTATGATAGTCAACTAGCTTTAATTCTTAAGACTTGTGGAGTACTCTTAGTCTATCAGCTAGCTCATGAAAAAAAATTTGTGCTGGATACCCCGGTAGACAGCATTTTTTTCTTCACAATCGGTTCATTTAAACTAGAGTTTTAATTTTTCGGATGCTATACTCTGTGGGATCTGCCGAAAATAGGTACAACAAGGGGCTCTTTAGGGGTACCTAACTATAAATAAAGCCTTTAAGGAAAACATTTTTTTTCATTAAAGATCATAATCTACCTTCATTTAGGCATGTTGCTTGAAATAAATTTCTTGTCTGACGTAAGGAAAAGGATCACTATGAATTGACAATCTGACCAGACCTTGTAAACAAGGGAAATAACTTCGATCAATTCCAATGTCATGTTTTGTTACGCCTGGGAAACGCCTTCTTGGCGGTCGATGTTAAAGATTTTAGGCAGACATATAAAAATCAGCTTCCACTTCTACATTTACTCAGACAAAGACGATACAATAATACAATTACAGACATATAAAAATCAGCTTCCACTTCTACATTTACTCAGACAAAGACGATACAATAATACAATTACAAAATATAACAAAAGGGACATCACCCACACTCTCCACTCATACTAACCTGGGCATAATATATTTATATTAGTCCCAGTACTAACCAAACCTAAACGACCATACAACATACATACTGTACACATAACAGTTTATTAAACAATTATTTCAAATTCTTTATTGTATATAGTACTTTTTCCGGTACCAAACGGACTAGTATTCAATTGCCATTTGAATATATAAGTATAAGACGTAAAGAAAATGACGTGAGACATTTGAAACAGCGACAGTAGAATACTGAACGAACAAGAGAAGTGATGATCACAAAAATCATAGTCCAAAGATATGGCAAAAACGGGAACACAGGAAAATAAGACAAAACAAATTTATTGTGGTCATATAAAAAGTACAAAAATAGATTCTTATGAAAACTTAAAAGTAATCAAAATCAACAATATCAGCAAGAACAAAATGGATCAATCCGTGTAAGAGGCATCAAAAAGCAAACCTTTAGACAGAAACTTGTTTGAAAACTATGTAAATATAAAAACAATCATAAACTGTATAACAACTATGAAATCAATGCAAAAACATCAAACTATAAAAACAAATCATTTAACACTTTGTTCTCATACAGCAGAAATAAAATTAATTACTACTGGACTAGAATTAAATAAACTCAAATAAATTATATAGTTTAATTTGGCGGACATGGAATTATTTACAAATACAGTACAAATCATGCAACATAAAACACAAACAAAATAAGCACATATAAAGCACAAAACAATTAGCACACACTAGCACAATTACAAAAATTTATAAGTAGTTTGGCTAGGCCCAAAAATATTATTATTCTGCCAAAAGAATTACACTGACCGAATTAATTAAGATTTAATTAAATAAATAATTGTAAATATGTAACGAAAAATTGGAATCAGAAATAATAAGANTCTATATTTAGCAATTTATTTCAATTGACATGATTGTATCAGAGTAAGATCAAAGTTCAGGATTGGTCATATCAATTTTATATTATTATGAATAGCTAAATATTAATTTCCATGATGCAATGAAAAATACAATAAAATTTGTAAATGTATTATATCTGATATATTAACGTTTAAAGCGTACATTTCTATATTAGAACAGAATTCACAATGGTTAATTAAATATCTTTCTAAATAGTTGTATTTTGCCCATATAATTAGTGATGTTTTATCTTGATATTTAATTGAAAATAATTCGTAACTAGCCCCTATAAACATGTTATTTTCGTGCTCCTGTCCTTTATTTAATATAATGGTAAGATATTTTTCATTATACGTCTCTAGTGGAACCAAAAATGGAATTCGTAACTAGGAAACAGTTCCTTACTAGGTGGAATGGGTCATAAAAGCCTCATCGTTGTATTACTTTCCGGCTTGATTATTCAAGTAAAACAAATCAAAACTTTTAGTTCAAACCCGTAACTATTGAAATATTGAAACAAAATGTTTTCAGGGGTATCATACAAACTTTGAAAAAAGAGACCTTTTCGGTTTTGGCTGATAGGCTAAATGACTTATGTCGTAGAGTGTTAGTTTAACCGTCGCTCCAACCTGTAAATCCATAAAGGATTCGAAAAATGGTCCGGCCAAAACCCTACGACAGAAAAAAAAATATTTTAATCGACGTGTCATGCAAGTGGAAGCTAGACGAACTATGGCTTTTTAGGTTTTGAATAGCTGTGAGTTTTATCAACATATATGCTCTTTTAAGTGATGATTTACCCGCTTATTTCAATTATACATAATGTTTATACATATTATGTATGATTACTAGTCATAAAACTCTCAGTAGTAATTGTTCAATAAAAGAATGCACGAAAAAATTGATATTTTACGTCTGCTATTTGAAATAAAAAATACTACAATTTGCATCAACACATACAGTTACAAGTTAGTCTGGTAAACAACGTATGTGACCATAATTTTCATGTCAAATGAAGCCACAATTGATGGATTCAAATCATCCGCAGACGACAAATGCTAATATGGTGCTAAAGTTATGAGTTGTCTCTAGATAATTGATTTCCATTTAATTTTAAGCTCTATGCATCAACAAATAAATGAAACGCACTATTGTGATAGATACGAATAAAACTTTAAAGTTGTAATATCTTTTTTCACATCAATTAAATATTCACTCTCTCATTAACCACGAGTGCAATAATTCTACACTTTCACTATATCTCAACTTAATTAACAGTGGGTTGTCTGAAAGTGAGACAAAGAATCCAACAATCTTGTTGATTCTACACATTTTATTCCTGATTGGAAGAAAAACAATGCGGTGCATCTATCTTTAAGTATATGTACATGTACTAAATATCCATCAATTCAAAATTATTAAATCGAAATCGAGTAAAAATTTCAGCTTTTCGAAACATTTAGGTATTTGGCGCAAACTATTAAAATTGATTATGATAGTTCATGCGTAATGCGTTCTGTTCCAAGATAGTGGTTATTGAGTTAGTAGTGTACCTGTATTGGGTTTTATTCGCATGTTTATGATACTTTAGGGAAACGGGATAGATAAAGGGGAGGTTTGGGTACTCATTAACCGGTTTAACCCTACCACTGGCTTTTGCTGATGCCGGTACCAAGTCCGGCTATCCAGAGGTCCTATCGTTATTTATGTTTGTCTCTTGTTTTCATTATTGTGTTTCTGGTACAGTTTGCTCGTAAATTCTGGCATGTGATTGTAGTTCCTGGCCATAGTAGGTGTTTGCTGTTATCCTGTTTTTGTAATGTCATACTTTTTCTTTTGAAAACTTGTCGAAACATATAAGTTTGGTCAAATGACTTTTATGAGGACCTACGAATTGATGCCAAATCAACAGCGTTCATAGTTGAAAGAGAAAGCATGGAAAATTGGCACAATTAATGAATTTATTTGTGTTATGAGGCCCATCGCAGCACGAATGGCCGGTAATATTTCTTCCTTGTATAAGTAAATATGAAAACAAAAGTCAGAAGCAATTAAAGGTAATAAACAGTAGGAAAAATCCATAATTATGTTACTAAATAAAATTATCTTATGAACAGGAAACTAAAGAACATGCAGCGGTAAAAAAGGACTCCATCAACAAATTTATTCCGTTGCTGAATTATCAATGTCTTTTAACACTAACATTCTATTTGAGGTCAGTCTTCAATTTAATTTTCCTTACAGTATCTAAGAGTTTGTAATCCTACCTACAATGTTGTACTTGTTATATCACTCACACGTGGGATCAAAATGAGATTTGTATGAACCATCTAAATATATGTTTCTTATCACCCTTCCCATCAGCCTGAAGAGCCTTTCTGCAAAAGCCATATCCGGTTGACCCGAATATATCAGAGTCTGGCCTGGATATATCAAGCGATACTCCAAAAGTTTCAAAGGCAAAAACTTGTATTCAGTTTTTTTTTTCACATGAAATCAAACGGATAAGAATAAATAACTATTGCATTTGCTCTTTCCGATTACGTATTCAAAACAGAATCATTATTACACAAATAGATAAACTAGACGTCAGACTGGGTCGTTGATATGTCCTGCAGAGCTTTGACGTCATAAAATCTCCAAGGAACGATAGCATACCGTAACAACCAAAGGTTGCTGCAACATTCAAAATCGACATTATTTTGGGTAGGTCGGTCAAAATATTCACCCAGTTACAAAACAATTTCCGATAAAATGATTAAAAAACTACAAAAAATATTTCTGAAGCTGAAAATCTCTGAAAAGGCTAGAATGACTAAATGTCAAATTTCACGTGCAAATTTGGGACAATTTGAATCTCACTTCAATAAATACAAATCAAAAATACAAAATAAAGAATGATAAAAAAGTTATCAGGCTTTTGACAGCTGATGTATTGTAAAATATCGCCCCGCTCTCCAGAATACGAAGCTGTGGGCTCGTTCGCTACGCTCACTCGCCATTGTGCTTCATATTATGGCTCACGGGTGATAGATTACGATAAATAGCTGTCAAGAGCCCGATAACATATATTTATTAAACTATATGCTATATCGAAATATTTACTACCTTATATTACTGGGTTTTTGCATGAATATTGGGGAATATTGTCTCGAGCAGGCATGGAGCCAATTACATTGTAATGTAATGCATTATATTACAATTACATTTGAAAATTTAGCATTATATAACAATTACAATTACTTCAGTTTTTGAAAGTAATGCATTATATTACAATTACTTTACATAAGCAATGCGTTAAATTACAAATTACATTCTTCAACTTTTATCAAAAAAAGAAACGGTTAGTCATGCATTTGCAATTTATATGTTATAGTTAAAGGACGAGTTTTGTCTTGTATCAGGGATACAACTAGGGGGCGTGTCCGAGTGCGTAGCACGAGGATGCCCCCAAGTTGTACCCCTTATACAAGAAAAACGAGTTATTTTAATTGATTTGTAGCTTGGTCAATGACTGATATGTTAACGCCCAACGATGATAAAGTTCTGAACCGCGGGAAAATATCCACTGCACTTTTCATTAGACACGATGGATTTTAAATTGGAAGACGTAGATTTTCTGCTCCATGAAGTTGATGATATTACATTTTCATAGGCAAGTGTGGCTACAGAGTGCGAACATTTTCTCAATGAAATAGTAAATGACTTGTCATTGAGTAAATATTTGCAGTCGATCGAAGAAATGAGAATGCCAAGCACAAATGATAGCGTGTTAGGTCATTGTTGTTTGTCTTTTCCGAGCGAAAATGAGATGGACCCAAAATCCGCAGTCTTACAGACAAGACTGAAACGATGATAAAACATTGCAAAGCAAGTTACAGGCGATGAAATAAAGGATCTTGTTAAAGCAGTAAACACGACCAAATCCACAATGGGCGTCTAACATATTCGAATTACAGCATTGTGGATTTGGACAGGGGAACAGTTAAAGGAAATGATCGACATTTTTCTGTGTTTCTTGATTTTTATTTTTTGTTTCATAAGTGAAAACCCGGCACCTGAATCGGTTTTCAGGGGCTTCGGCTACAGAGCTGCCGGGCGCGTCCCCAGGTGGTGGATAGGGGAATGCCCTGTCTATGCGGGGTAGTCAGGTCATAATACGGAAAGCCTGACCTCGAACCATTGTAGCCAAACTGTGTGGAGAAACGCCACGCTCCATGCAGTATAAAGACCCCTTCTATATTTCTCTAAAGAGAGCAGACGCACTGGGTGTCGTATGGAAGGCTAAATTTCCTGTCCCTACCCATTTCTCCAATTTTCCAGTGGCAGTCAAAAGTCGTTGCCCAGGTTGTCCCTTCCACCTTTATTTCTTTCTTCTGTTACTTTCAATTTTTTGAATTGATTAACTTGTTCTCGTCCTGATATAGCTGAAATATTGCTCATTGGACGTTAAACTCTAACTAATCAATCAATCAATCATAAGTGAAAAAAATGAAATACCATTTTTATGCTTATCAGTTTGTCGATCTAACGAAAATACCTGAAATATATGTAGTGAGATATATATTATTTGAACGTATCATTGCATAACTATGTCAAAATGTCTGTCTATCTGCACATCGGTATCCGTATCATATTTCACGATCTTATCTTTGAATCAAACTTACTATTTGGCAGTTATGTAGTTTGTATATTTTTCGCAAATTACATGAAATGGTTTTCATTTACTGTTTTGAGGGTTTATTTGTCAAAATGAATTCGTACTTTTGTATATGTTAAGCCATTTTTCTATTGTTGTTATTCATCTTGAATACCTTACTTTGTAGTTAAACTAGAGTGCTTAGGGGAGGAGTTTAATATATACTTGACATGCGAAGTTAAAGAAGTTAAAGTACAGACAAGTCATACTGCAACTCCCTTAACTTGGAAGTTACAGTACAGATAAACTCCTCCCCTAAACACTATAGTTGAATTAAAGAACAAAATTGATTAAATTGATGCAAACCATGCTACAAATAGTGAATACTGTGAATATGTATATGTAGCAGAAAAAAGACCAAAATCAATTAACATTTTAAAACTGATAGTATTGCTTCTCTATGATGCAGACAAGTGAAAAGATCCACCCTCGTATTTAAAATTTCTGTACTTGTGGGTTTTTTTTTGTTTTTTAGTGCATTTATATGTAGTTAATATATTAACTCTTTTACTATGAATGTGTAGCTTTTATTTTTCCTCCTTTTTCATAATTTGTCTGGGACAATTTTGAAATTTAAAATTAAGCCTTAAGGGTTGGGGGTATAAATGTGGGCTTATTCACCCTCACTGTGTTAAGTTCATGTGATCTTTCAAAATTTTAGCAAAAAGTTCAGTTCAGTTCCCTATACATATATATTCATGGTTGGTTTCTTATAGGACATTCTTTATAACTGTAACTTCCTTACATGTACTGGTTACCAAAGCTTCATAAGAATCCATACAAACAGAGATTCATTGCCGGTTTTCCAGATGCACCACTAAACTTCTTTCACAGCTCCTCCCTTCTTTGTTGATCGCAGTCAGGGGTGGCCTGAAAAATTACTGTGATAAAGCTTACTCCACAAGTGGCGTGAATCAAATGTGGATTCTTAGAAATTCCAAAGATCTCCTTGAACAGCTTTCCTCAACCAGTCTTACCCATTGCCATAGCATTCAAACTTTTGACTTTTCTACTCTTTATACAACCTTGCCGCATAACAAACTGAAAACAGTAATTGTAGATGTAATACATCAATGTTCCTGCACTAAAAATGGAGAACGCAGATACACCTTTTTAGTAGTAGGGAAAGACAAGACATATTTTGTTAAGAACTACACTGATTCAAATAAAAAGTATGAATGATAATGTGCTGGTAAGGTGAGCTACAAAGGTAGAATATATGATTCCGAATGCCAACAGTGATGAAAATCATCTTTTTAAACCTGTTAACATTGGAAAATCAAACAAGGTCTTCGGTTGGATTTGAACCCCTGCTTGTTGTCATCTATGGCAACACCGTCTGCACTATGTCCAGCGCCCTAGACCACTCGGCCACCTAGGCTATATAAAAAATATAGCTTTCGGTAACCGGGTCATTCCTCCTCGTAGGAAATCTAGAGTTGTAACATAGTACACGATGAACATTAGGTTGGTAGGAAATAGATAGAAGAAGGATAAGGCTGCAACAGGTAAGATACATTAGGTATAAAGATAATAGTGTTGCACACAGCTCTATATAATATGAATGATAATGTGCTGGTAAGGTGAGCTGCAAATGTAGAATATATGATTCCGAATGTCAACAGTGATGAAAATCATCTTTTTAAACCTGTTAACATCGGAAAATCCAGCAAGGTCTTCGGCTTGATTTGAACCCCTGCTTGTTGTCATCTATGGCAACACCGCCTGCACTATGTCCAGCGCCCTAGACCACTCGGCCACCTAGGCTATATAAAAATATAGCTTTCGGTAACCGGGTCATTCCTCCTCGTAGGAAATCTAGAGTTGTAACATAGTACACGATGAACATTAGGTGGGTAGGAAATAGATAGAAGAAGGATAAGGTTGCAACAGGTAAGATACATTAGTATATATAGATAATTATCTATACAAATAAGAAGTACACTGATACTGACGTAATCAAAATTTTAGAATTTTTTATCGACAATATTTTCGTCGAGTTTGGAGGTCGTGTTTTCTCCAACAGACAATAGGGATTCCTATGGGAACTAATTGTGCGCCGCTTTTAGTTGACCCTTTTCTTTACTCGTGCGAGGCCAAGTTTTTACAAGGGCTTCCACAAAGAAAACAAAAACATTTAGCCCAGTCCTTTTATTTCAGCTTCCGCTACATAGACGATGCACTTTCTCTTAATCATCCTAAAGTTAAGGAGTATTTACATCAGATCTATCTCATTGAGGTTAAAATTCAGGAAACAACTGATACACCTACTTAAGCTTCGTACATAGATATTTTATTGTATATTGACGAAGATGGACGTTTGAAATCTGAGCTATATGACAAGCGTAATGATTTTAATTTCCCAATTCTGAAGTTTCCATATTTTAGCGGCAATATACCTACCTCTCAAGCCTATGGAGTATACATTTCACAGTTGATTCGTTTCTGTCGAGCATGTAGTTTGTACAGTGATTTTTTAACAGAGCAAAAGCACTGTCCCAAAAGCTGCTAAGTCAGGGATTTGTTCAACCCATCTTAATTTCATCCCTCAAGAAATTTATTAATGGCCGTCACCATAAGACATGACGTGTCAGTATCCCAAATGAAAGTGGACATTTTCAGCTAGATTCACGTCTTCCCAGATTTGACTACCGATTGATATTTAAGATTGACTCACTCACAGCCTCATGGGTGCTATTAACAGAGGAGGACATGCTTACCCTTCCGGAGCACCTGATGTCAATCTCAGACTTCACACCATGAGTGCCTTTTTTTGAATGTTGTGATTTCTATTTCTGTTCTTTGTATCTGTCTGACGTCATTGTTTTCTGTGTCCTCGTCGGACTTCAATTTTTGTAAATTCCACTCCTTTGTTCCTTCGGTTTTCTACTGCCGTTGTTTAATATGATGAGAATATGGTACCATGAAATCCTTAACCGTATTTATATTTTGTTAATAGGGGTAAAAAATATAAATTTTTGTGTGAGGATCGACTAACTTCAACTTAGAAGACGTGAGGATTAAAGAGATTTTTCTGTCGTAGAGTGTTTGTTGAGCCATCACTCTAACCTTTATTTCCGTAAAAGGTTCGAGAAATGGTCTAGCAAACAACTTACGATAGAAAAGTCATTTAAATCCACGTGTACTGCGAGTGGAAGCTACACAAACCATGGCTTCTTGGGTTTTGAAAAGCTATGAGCATTATCATCATAAAAATGTGCTTTTTTTAGAGATAACTCAGCCGCTTATATGTATGATTAATTTAACTCTTAGAAGTAATTGTTCAATAAGAGTATGAAAAAATCGATATTTTACGTCTGCTTACTATTTGAAATAAACAATAATACATTTGTCATCAACAGATACAGTCACAAGTTATTCTGGTAAACAACATATGTGACCATAATTTTCATGTCAAATAAAGCCACAATTGATGGATTCAAATCATCCGCAGACGACAAATGCTAATATGGCGCTAAAGTTATGAGTTGCCTCAAGACAATTGATTTCCATGAAATGTTTTAGCTCTGTGAGAGTTGAAAATTATTTTTCTTTGAAATTTAAAATAAGAATATCGTGTTCTTACATCGAACATTCTTGTATGTATGTTCACAATTCTTATGTGAATGGCCTTGCTACCTCTATAACTCTTTTATGACCCGCTATAATGATCATGATGTCCGTTTATTCGTTAGGTATTCCGTCCTGGAATCAAATGGGGAAGTGGGGGTATATATTACTGAGCTTTACTCTTCGTTTTTTTAGATCTTCATCTTTACTCTCTGTCAGTTTTTAAACATCTTTGAGTTATGGTCTTCCAAACGTTTAGATTTTATCTGCACTGAAGAGACATAAGTTGTCGAAATGCGCTTATGCAGAAATTAAATTCACAGTGACTTCGGTACTAAGTTATTTGTTTAGAGAATTAAATTTTTAATGATGAATGGACATAAATAAGAAAACGTAATTTGAATTCAATCTACAGAAATATAAGGGGATAAATATAGGGTATCATGAATGTACTAATCCAAAAAGACAATTTAATGAAACGCACTATTGTGATAGATACGAATAAAACTTTAAAGTTGTAATATCTTTTTTCAAATAAATTAAATATTCACTTTCTCATTAAACACGAGTGCAATAATTTTACACTTTCTTCATTTATATCTTAACGTAATTAACAGTGGGTTGTCTGAAAGGGAGACAAAGAATCAAACAATCTAATTGATTCTACACATTTTATACCTGATTGGAAGAAAAACATAATGCGATTGCATTTATCTATACGTATATGAACATGTACATAATATCCATCAATTCCAAATTATTGGATCGAAATCGAGTAAAAATTTCAGCTGTTCGAAACATCAAGGTATTTGGAACAAATATTTAAATTGAGTATGAAAGTTCATGCGTACTCTTATACGTTTTCTTTTGAAAACTTGTCGAAACACATAAGCTTGGTCAATGGCTTTTATGAGGACCTAAGTATTTTGATTCCAAATCAACAGTGTTCACAGTTGAAAGAGAAACCATGAAAATGGTATCATTAATGAATTTGTTTGGGTTATGAGCCCTCATTGTAGCACGAATGGCCGGTAATCTTTCTTCCGTGTATAAATAAAAATGAAAACAAAAGTCAGAAGCAATTGAAGTTAATGAGCAGTAGGAAAAATTTATAATTATCTTACTAAATAAAATGATCTTATGAACAGGAAACTAAAGAACACGCAGCGATAAAAAAGGATTCCACCAACAAATTTATTCCGTTGTTGAATTATCAATGTCTTTTAACACTAACATTCAATTTAGGCCAGTTTTCAATTTCATTTTCCTTACAGTATCTAAGAGTTTGTCCGTAATCCTACCTGCAATGTTGTACTTGTTATATCACTTACACGTGGAATCAAAATGAGATTTGTATGAACCATCGACATATATATATGTTTCTTATTAAACAATATGCTATATCGAAAAATTTACTGCCTTATATTATAGGGGTTTTGCATGAATATTGGGGAATCAGTAGAATTTCATATTGCAAGAGCTTGTGAGTGCAACATCTATTCTACGAGGGATAACATTCCCAAATATTCATGCACTTACACATTTATTGCATAGCAAAACAAAAATTTCTTCAAAGATGGGAATTTTTGTTGTCAATGACGTTGCATCGAATTTGTCCTAAGTTGATTATCAATTCAGCACTAACAAACAATATCCCAGCTTGTTTAGAAATAAACACATTCTAAATTTCTAAAATCAATATTGCATGGTCACGGGTTATGTTTGTTTTCTAGTATATGTATGAAATCATTATGCTAAACTCCTCATGGGAAGGGATCTTGGTGGAAGCTGTATACTGAGGGTACATAACTTTATTTGTCAGTTGGTAATGTGTCTGAAGCTGGCATGTCAGTGAACTGCAAGTAGTCTTTTGTTATTTCATGTTTATGTCCGTATATTAAGTTCTTTCAGTTTCATTTTTCACAACTGACTCGGTCCAGTTGCTAACTGAATTTTACTGTTGGTACGATTGCTTTTTTGATTTATCACATTGGCTATAGGGGGAAGGTTTCGGTCCAATAAAACTATTTTAGCCTGTCTTAAGTCAGGAAATTTATTATTATTTTATGTGTTTTGTCTGTGTTCTAGTTAGTTTACTTTATGTCTATAGAAGTCTAGGATGATGTTTATTTCGCTGAACTTGGTTACTCTTTATTTAGGGCACGAGTCCGACCTGCCGTTAGTNAACCGTTAATGAAATCTGGAAATTCTTTATGAAAAAATTCACCGTGATGCCAACCACCACAGCCTGTCAGACAAGCATCTGAGGAAACTTCACCATCCGGAAGACTCCATTCTTCTATAGCCATCATCAAAATCCCGTTATATAAAGGTAAAAAGTTGTACCACCAAAATATGTCTTTTTTAACTTCATGAGGAATGCTAATAAGACCTGATTTATTATAATTAGAACGAAGCCAGTTCAATATTCTTGACATAAATAATCTTCCCGGTCTCACACAAGAGGCTAGAAAATTAAGCTTCCCGACCAAGGACTGAATCTCTCTCAATTTGACGCTATTCTTATTTAGCCAATTATCAAGAAGAGAAAAGATATCTTCAAGCTTATCCTGGGGAATTTCTAGGGTTAAGGAGACCGTGTCGCATGTAATACCAAGAAACTCCATCCTAGTGCTTGGTGGACTAGCCTTGTGATCGGATTCTTCAATGCCACATGAAATGAACAACCTTTTTAATTCTAAATAGGCCTTGAGTGAACAGTCTTGTGTTTCAGCACCGGCAAAATCATCTAAATAATTAACGATGTCAAAACCTAGAATTCTGTACATATAAGCCAAACAATTTGTCACTCTCTGACAAATCTGAGCAGACGATCTCAAACCCATCGATAACACTCGATCAAAAAATACATGATTATTCCACATAAATCCTACTAAATTAATATCTTTAGGGTCAATAGGAATTTGCCTGTATGCTCGACTAAGATCCCGTTTGAAAATATGACAATGCTGACCCTTTTTCTTAATCAACGCAACAAAATCAAACTTTTCTCAAACAATGGATTCTAATATAGGTGAGTATATATTTGAAAGTCTACACGTGACTACGAATGAGTAATCATGCATGTAATGTTATAGGGCAATTACAACAAATTAATTTTTACGTCAGTGTAATTACTCGTTTTAATTTGGAAATTAAAACTGTCCCATTATTCAAAAGCCATTTGAAAACAGGTTAATCACAACGTAACAGCAGGATGGGATTGCTAACAAACCACAACTTCAATCAACAATAACCCATACAAAATGTTCCCCAAAAAATCATACACAACTAAAGCAAAGTATATCTACAAAAGCAGGAATAAATTGTTCGTCATTCTCAAACATGTTAATACAAACAATCGAACACACCTTTAATAATTGACGAATAGAATAGTCCCTTTAATATATAAGTAATATGTACAAAAACCCTTAGCGGTCAACAAAAAAATCTTATTAAACAATACATCAATCAACTTAATACGAAGAATTAGCAATAATAACTTGTCGAACTAATTACGATTAAAAATGTAAGACTTGTATTCTATATTTAGCAATTTATTTCAATTGACATGATTGTATCAGAGTAAGATCAAAGTTCAGGATTGGTCATATCAATTTTATATTATTATGAATAGCTAAATATTAATTTCCATGATGCAATGAAAAATACAATAAAATTTGTAAATGTATTATATCTGATATATTAACGTTTAAAGCGTACATTTCTATATTAGAACAGAATTCACAATGGTTAATTAAATATCTTTCTAAATAGTTGTATTTTGCCCATATAATTAGTGATGTTTTATCTTGATATTTAATTGAAAATAATTCGTAACTAGCCTCTATAAACATGTTATTTTCGTGCTCCTGTCCTTTATTTAATATAATGGTAAGATATTTTTCATTATACGTTTCATTTTTCACAACTGACTCGGTCCAGTTGCTAACTGAATTTTACTGTTGGTACGATTGCCTTTTTGATTTATCACATTGGCTATAGGGGGAAGGTTTGGGTCCATAGAACTATTTTAGCCTGTCTTAAGTCAGGAAATTGATTATTATTTTATGTGTTTTGTCTGTGTTCTAGTTAGTTTACTTTATGTCTATAGAAGTCTAGGATGATGTTTATTTCGCTGAACTTGGTTACTCTTTATTTAGGCCGTTAGGTGTGGGGTTTCCTCACCGTTCATCGAAGATCTTATGGGGGCTTTGACTTGTTATTACTCCCCTTTGGGTCGTTGTCTCTTTAACACATTCCCCGTTTCCCTTCTTTTTTCTATTTGTTGCTTGTTTTCATATTTGAGTTAGATCGTCAGAAAGTTTTGAATGGTCATAATTGGAACTTCATTGGGATGTTGAATTCGTTTTACGTCAGATGTGTCCGTGATTTTATCATCATATTTCAAATAACATATTCATTTAAGGAAATAACAATTTTCCTTTTACACTCACCAAGAGGCCCTCAAATGCCTTTTTTGCTCACCTGGTCCATAGCTTACATATACATTGTGTACAGTTATTTCAGAGATCTAAATAGAATTTGCAATAGTCTCACATTAATCAGTGTGTCCTATTGATGGATATCTTGGATTGAGTCCAGACCTGTTGGAAATATTTATAAGTGCCGTGTTTCATTCAAACAGGACAAATTGTTTCAGATGTCGGGAAACTTCAAAAGTTCAAACTATAGTTCTTGAAATGCTGAATAAATTCTTTGATTTAATCTTAATCTCTTGATCACATTTTTGAAAAAAAAAATAAATGTATAAAACTCATTATCGTTTGACGATTGATTGATTGATTGAATATTGTTTAACGTCTACTGAGCAATATTTCAGCTACATCAAGACGAGAACAAGTTTGATAATCACTTTGGGGTATGGAAAAGGTCATGGGAGAAATTCTGACTGCCACTGGAAAAATAGAGTGAAATCGAAAGGGGCGTGGAATTTAGCCTTGTAGCCGATCACCTGCGGACCACTCAAAAAGGAGCTTGCTACAAGGGGTTCTTTAACATGCAGGAAGCGTGGCAATTCTTCCAACATGTGGACCTGAGTTTACATCCCATCCGAAAGATGGGTGGTGTATTTATTCAGCCTGCACAACCACGGACTGGATCCTATTTCTATATCCCGGGGTTCCCTCGGGGTCAGCCCCGTTTTGGAGAGGTCATACCCCACAAGCCGGAGATACTAGGTCCTATTTCTATACCCCGGGGTTCTCTCGGGGTTATTGTTTGACGAAAAGGGGCAATAACTAAAATAGGGATTCGTCAGATAACTTGAAAAATGGAAATGAAATGTATCTTTTGACATGCTGGACATTTTTGCAATCTCAATCGTTAAATGTATAAAAAAAATACCAAAATTGGACAATAAATTTGCGATACCTCTAATTACGATTTATCGACCACTTTTGACATGATCAATAAAATGAAGTCGGTCACATGATGAACAGTTTTATGCCTCATCGAAGAAAGGTTGGGCATATTGATTTAATCCTGTCCGTCTGTCCAAGGGGGTACATGATTTGTCCGGTCAACTCCTTATACATTTTTAATCCTAGAAAGTTTTTTGCAGCTCATTTGTACATATACTGAAGATGTACCGTGGTGACGATTTGATTTTGTAGCATTTTTGAGAACCGGCACCTGAATCGGTTTTTAGGGGCTCCGGATACATTGCTGCCGGCATGCGTAACCAGCTGATGTAGAATGGGGTATGCCCTGACTTTGCGGGTTAGTCAGGTCATAATACGAAAAACCTGACTGCGAACAATATTGTAGCCAACTGTGCGGTGAGGTGCAACGATCAAAGCAGTGTGAATAACCCTTCTGATTTTTTTCAAAGGAGAGCAGACTCGCTGGTTTGTCTAAAAGAAGGCTAAACTTCCTGCCCAATACCTATTTCTCCCCTTTTCTATATATAACTAAAATATTGCGCACTGGATTAAAAAGTCTGAACCACTCAATCATTTTTTAGAAAATTATACATAGTCATTTGATCTTTACTAAAGAGACATAAGTTATTGAAGTACGGATATGCAGAAACTAAATTCGCAGTAACTTCGGTATTTAGTTATTTGTTATCACTGGGTCGATGCCTCTGTTGGTGGACTGTTAGTCCCCGAGGGTATTCTCAAATCTAGTAGTCAGTACTTACGTGCTGACCCGAAAGCCGACTGTATTTGTAATCATGCAATATCTAAATCTTTGTAAATGTTATTGACAACGAAGGAGTATCCCCTTCATGCAAAGCTCTGCCCTTAGCTGATTTTGGCTTTACTTTTAGATCACATTTGGTATTTGTCCTCTATCAGTCTTTCAACATCTTTGAATTTATGTTCTTCCTAACTTTTAGATTTTATCTGCACTCCTGGCACATAAGTTGATGAAATGGGCATATGCAGAAACTTAATTCACAGTAACTTCGGTATTTAGTTATTTGTTACCATTGGGTCGATACCACTGCTGGTGAACGATTCTATTTGGACCCCTGCAATATCGAAACTTTAGAAAATTTTGTTGAAAACTAAGGAGTATCTCCTTCATGCAAAGCTCTGTCCTTAGCTTAGACTTTACTTTAGGTTATTTTGGCTTTACTTTTTGACATACCTGCAAACCTCAAATTCTGCTGTGGTGGGTCATGACCAAACATTTAGGTATGTGGTGGCGGGTCATATCGCACCTAAGCCATCATGCACCTGTTCAAGGATTCTTTGCAATAGTTCCGTACCATTTATTACCATAAATGTGGAGGACAAGACCTTTCCTGTCAATGTATTTTGGGTATTTTCAGTGGGGTGTCTAATGTTTTTGGTGAAATAAATCAGTAGTTTTCTGATTTTGGTCCATTTGATGTTTCTGTTCACTTAAATTTTTACTTTGTCTCAACTCTTAAAAAGAAATTTAAAGCGCTGTTAATCTTAGAAATTGTGTTAATTGTGTATTGGCGAATCATTTTCGGTTGACGTTTTCACTGGCAGTCGAAAATGATGACCCGCGGTGGTTTATTATCCCTGGCGGGTCATCGGTTAATTTGGCGGGTAAAGCTCGCAAAAGCTAGTCAGTTGACAAGTGTGCTTTTAGATCATATTGGGTATTTGTTCTCTGTCAGTTTTTTTTTACATCTTTGAATTCATGGTCTTCCAAACGTTTAGATTTTATCTGCACTTAAGAGACAAGTTGTGGAAATGCGCATATGCAGAAACGAAATTCACAGTAAATTCAGTATTTAGTCATTTTCTACCACTGGGTTGATACCTTCGCTGGTGGATTTTTAGTCCCTGAGTGTATTCACCAGTCCAGTAGTCAGTACTTCGGTCTTGACCCGAAAGCTGACCTAATTTTGAACCCTGCAATATCTAAAGTTTTGAAAATTTGGTTGAAAACTTAGGAGTATATCCCTCATGCAAAGTTCTGTCCGTGGCTGATTTTTGCTTTACTTTAAGATCATATTGTAAAAAATGGATAACAGGAAACGCCTACAATGGTTGAAAATAATAGTTACATGCCACAATCTGCCATGGCACTACATATGAAGAACACGAATAAGACAAAAGTCAACGTAGACAACGAAAGGAACTCGTGACAGCCGGACTTGGTATCGGCACAAGCAAAAGCCAGCGTTAGGGTTAAACCGGTTTATGCGTACCCAAACCTCCCCTTTATCTGTCCCGTTTCCCAATAGTATAATAAACCATTGTAGGTGTTTCCTGTTATCTTTTTTATTCCATACGCAAAAACCCAATACAGGTAGAGTACTAACTCCATGACCACAATCTTAAAAGGAGAGAAAAAGACAATACGTAATTTTGAAATATGGGTCAATAGGTGCTCGCCGCTAAACTAACGGCTAGCTCAAGGAGCCTAGCCTGCTGGTAGAACACTGTCGCACTACAGAAGAAAAATCAACTCAAAACTTCCCGAAGGGTTTGGTCAAGAATCATCATAAATTTCAGTACACATCGGCAGTATCAGTGAGAGGCCAGTATGTGTGGAAAATTTTCAGGTCACTAGGTCTTGAAAAAAAAACCAAAAAAAAAAACCCCAAAAAAAACAATACGTAATTTTGCAAGACGGGTTAAGGGGTGCTCGCCACTAAACTGCCGGCTACTTCAAGGAGCCTAGTCTGCTAGTAGAACACTGTCGCACTACGGAAGAAAATTCAAACTCAAAACTTCCCGAAGAATCATCATAAATTTCAGTAGACATCGGCAGTATTAGTGATAGGCCAGTGTGGGTGCAAAATTTTCAGGGCATTAGGTCTCAAAGCTAATTTTACGGATGCAGAATACCTTGTCGATTTGTTCTTTATCAGTTTTTAACATATTTGAATTTGTGGTATATAGCCTATAGCGATTAGTCACAAAACTTCGACCATGATTATTTACATGTACTCTTTGACAAGCTGAACATTTTTTTAAATTTAAACTTAACTCTTATCTGAATTCGTTTGTGAAAGATAAAAATCACAAACATTTTACGATAAAGAACAATAAATCCTATAGCGATTAGGCAAAAGAGTCCGTCGATGATTAAAAAATGAACTCATTGGCCTGCAATTTAAAATGCATACATTTTGCAATTTAAGCTTTATCTCTTTCTAAAATCGTTTGTGAAATATAACACAAAAATATAAATCAAAAACATTTTACGATGGAAGGGCAATAACTACTATAGCGATTCGTCGGAAAAATTTAGCAATGATCAATAAAATGGTGTTTTCGACATATTGAACATTTTTGCAATTTAATTTACCTTATGATGTATCTCAGGTTGTTTTAGAATATCAGAATAAACGTATGAAAATCACAAAAAATTGACAATATGGGAGCAATAACTTCTTTAAAGGTATCAAACCACATATTCCGCCAATCAAAGCTTGGAACATACGTGAAAATTGGACCCTTTGATTCCAAAAATAGGCTTTTTATTCTTGCACCTTTAATTTATTTGATGGAATGATACACCCATTGATATATTAGAAAATCAATTGACTATTACATGAAGGAGGGGATTTCCCATTGACTATTTATGCGCTATTTTGTGACGTCGTGGTTCCTTATTTGACGGTGGTTTCCTCGACAAATCTGGAATCTCTTAGAATGCTTTAAATTTGATGAACATTTGATAAAATGTATAGAAAGTATGTAAAACCAAAAATTTGGAAGTCCAATCACCAAAAAAGTGTAAAAGCTGATGGAGAACAAATAACCAAAAGGATCTAAATAGAAAAGCCAAAGTTCAGCTAAGGACAGAGCTATGCATGAGGGAGATACTTAGTTTTAAACAATTTTTGTTAAATTTTAGATATTGCAATGGTCAATAAAATCGGTTTTCGGGTCAGCACCGAAGTACTGACTACTGGGTTGGTGAATATCCTCGGGGACTAACAGAAATGAATTTAGTTGTTTCACATCTTAAAGCTTTAATCATGGTCAATAAAATGTAGCCTATAACCTGCTTAACATATGCAAGTAATTCTCAACACATATCTCAAATCGTTTTTGGAATATACAAAAATTTGACCAATAGATGCAAACAACTTCTACATGGGTATTTTTATTTCCTTCAAAATAGCCATGTCGATAGGGATTAATCCTCTACCAAAAAATTCAAAATTTATAAAATTTTTGAACAATAGGCAATAACTCTTAAATGGGTCATCCGATTTTGTTCATAATTGAAGGGTAGCTATATCTGATCATCCTGACCCTTCACCGCTTTTCAGATTTTTTTTATTTCTGCAACGAGTGATATCTAATCAGTAATAATTTACATTTATATTGAACGCGTTAGTACTTTCGAGGTGTATTTTTTTTTTAAATATTGACCACAACATTAAAAATGGCTGTCACGTGATGAAGTCAAGTGATATTGATTTCATATGATGACCAGTTTGTCCTATATATAGGCAGTTTGTCCTATATAAAGGGCAGTTCAAAAAGACGTATGTTAGTCAGATATTTTTTGGCCGAAAACGGCCTTATAGCTACCCCTCGTTAATGCCAAAAACGTTTTTAAAAACCACGATGCCATATTGGCCAATCCTAGCTCCTGAAAATGTCAGTCACATATCTGTTCAGAGGGTTGTACTGTTCAATACAAACATCAAAATCACATTATACTTATATCTAAAAGCCTAATAAAAAATTAATAAATAAAATCAACCGTTGACCAGAGTTTCTGAAAAGGGGCACCATAGTTCACTTTTACCTTTGGCATAATCTTGTAGTGTAAGTAATCAGGTCTCAAAATATGCGAATTACCTGGATGCCACATACATGGAGGTGCTTTCACAAATTCAAAATTGATGAATAAGTTAAGTTCACGTAGAATTCCCATTTTATTAAGAAGATAATTAATAGTGACACTTAGAATATAAATAATGTGTACATAAAAAAATTGTTTGGTACTATATAAAAACAGTGTCTACTTTGGTTCTAACCAAATTCATTCATTTCTCCTATGAAATCTGACATTTTTTCTTCTGTCCCTTTGTCTATTTTTACATGTATAAATATTTTGACACAAGTTAACCAAGCATACGATAAAAGAAGTACCCGTTAGACAACATTTTAGATTTCACGAAAATTTACAACTTATTTTTTGTCCCCAAAAGGCCAAGATCTATCGAAATTTATTAGTTTTTGACGAGATTCATATTAGTTTCAGCAACTAAGCAAGTAATTGTAATTAATTTTTTTTAGCTCTCCGGGCTTAAAAGACCATATTAGCTTTTGCCATCACTTTGCGTCCGTCGTCCGTTAGCAATTTAAAAATCTTCTCCTCTGAAACTAATGGGCCCATTTGTAACCAAACTCAAGCCAGAATCATCATCAGAGTATGCACTTTCAAATTTGTGTTCGATTAGTCGGCTGGTCAATTAGCATGGCCGCCATTGCTAAAATAGAACAGGGGTAAATTGCAGTTTTTAGCCAATTACTTAAAAACCGTTACAGATATCAAAAATCTAACAGAGGGTTAAATTGATCAGCATGATGAGACATACCTGCCGTGCAATTTTGAAGAATATCTGAAAACCCGTCTCGGATTTATATAGCCCTTTTTCCCTAAAATTTTTTAAAATTTTTGCATTTTTTTATTTTTTATTTCAAAAAGTGCAACAGATAGAGGTCAAGTGTAAATTGCAAAAAAAAGCGTAGCAAGATCTACCCACCCTGAAATTTTGAAGAAAAATCCAAAAATCCTTGTAGGAGTTATTGCCCTTTTTCACAGAATTTTAAAAATTTTCGTATTTTCTCTTTTATTTCCAAAACTAGAAAGGTTAAGTGTAAATTGACTTCAAAATTGGTGTTGAAAGTTGTTCGTTGACCGCCATTTTTAAATGGCCGCCAGAAAAGGCGGGAAATTCAACATTTTCCGATTTCAGGGAAATTTGGTTTCCAAATAGATATTTATGTTGCCATTTCAAAAACCGATGTTAAAAATTGTTCGTTGATTACCATTTTCAAAATGGCCGCCAAAAAGGCGAAAAAATTCAACATAGTCCGATTTCATTGAAATTTGTTTTCAAAATAGATATTGATGTTGCAACTACAAAACTCATATTAAAAATTGTTCGATAACCACCATTTTCAAAATGGCCACAAAAAGGCGGAAAATTCAACAATGTCCGAATCATTAAATTTTGTTTCCAAATAAATATTGATGTTGCGACTTCAGAACCCATGTTAAAAATTGTTCCGTTGAGCGCCATTTAAAAAAAAATTGGCCGCCAAAAAAGGTGGGAAAATTCAACATTGTCCGATTCCAATTGAATTTTGTTTTCAAATAGATATTGATGTTGCGACTTCAAACCAATGTTAAAAATTATTCGTTGACTGCCATTTTTAAAATGGCCGCCAAAAAGGCTTGAAAATTCAACACTGTCTGATTTCAATGAAATCTGGTTTCCAAATAGATATTGATGTCGTAACTTAAAAATATGATGCCAAAAATTGTTGACTGCCATTTTCAAATGATGTGTCCACTTCAAAAACTGGTGTCGAAAGTGGTCTTTAGCAGGAACCTTTTTTGCCACAAAAGCCCAACAAAGAAATATAGTAAAACATTATCAGACTTCAAGATGTTCGTGGTGTTCGAGCTACCAAAGTTGGAGAAACTGAAGTTTAACTGTATAACTTACAATGTTAGTTTGATTGTGGCAACTGAAAGCTAGGTGAGCGATACAGGCTCCTGGGAGCCCCTGGTTTCAAAACTTGGCATGTTTCTTTTTATACATTTTTTTTCACATAGATAATTTATTTCAAAGAATGGTGGATTCCTATGAATGTTAAACAAGAGGCTCTCAAGATCCTGTATCACTCACCTGGCCCTTGATTAACATAGACATTTTATGTTAAAAAGCCCTTATATATAGTTAAACTATAAATCCAATATCCCTAATACTTAAAGGGGAGGAGACCTCTGTTGGTGTTTCCAATGGGGTCCAATGTTAAATTATGTTACCTGCTGGCAGCAATCTTGGTTAAAGAGTGAACCTGGAAAAAAACAGTTTTCTTTTCAGGGGTCCACATAAAGACTATTTTGACCAAGTTTGGTTCCATTGGCTAAGTAGTTTCAGAGGAGATCTTCGAATGTGTTTTTCCATAGGGTCCAATGTAAAAACTAAGTTCCCCGCTGGCCGCCATGTTGGATATCGCGCTGACCTGAAAAACACCTTTTTGCAAGGAACCACCTAAGGACTATTGTGACCAAGTTCGGTTCAAATTAGCTCAGTAGTTTCAGAGAAGAAGATCTTTGAAAGTGTTTTATCATAGGGTCCAATGTTAAAACTATGTTTCCCGCTGACGGCCATCTTGAATATCGCCTTGACCTGAAAAACACCTTTTTTGCAAAGGGCCAGTAGTTTCAGAGGAGAAGATCTTTGTATGTGTTTTCCGATAGGGTCCAATGTTAAAACTATGTCCCTGCTGGCGGTCATGTTGAATGTATCGCGATCCTGAAAAACACCTTTTTTGTAAAGGACCACCTAAAGACTATTGTGGCCAAATTTGGTACCAATTAGCTCAGTAGTTTCAGAGATCTTTGAAAGTATTTTCCGATAGGCTCCAATGTTAAAACTATTTTCCCCGCTGGCGGCCGTCTTGGAAATTGCGCGGACCTAAAAAAACACCTTTTTTTGTCAGGGACCACCGTAGGACTATTGTGGCCAAGTTTGATTCCAATTGGCTCAGCAGTTTCAGAGAAGAAGTTCTTTGAAAGTGTTTTCCCATAGGGTCCAATGTTAAAACTATTTTCCCCACTGGACGCCATTTTGGAAATTGCACGGACCTAAAAACACCTTTTTTGTAAGGGACAACCGTAAGGACTATTATGGCCAAGTTTGGTTCCAATTGGACCAGTAGTTTCAGAGGAGAAGATCTTTGAATGTGTTTTCCCATAGGGTCCAATGTTAAAACTATGATTCCCGCTGGCGGCCATCTTGGAAATCGCGTGGACCTGAAAACACCTTTTTTGTAAGGGACCACTCAATGACTATTGTGGCCAAGTTTGGTTCCAATTGGCTCAGTAGTTTCAGAGAAGAAGATCTTTGAAAGTGTTTTCCAATAGGGTCCAATTTTAAAACTATGTTCCGATCTGGCGGCCATGTTGAAATTGTGCCATCCTGAAAAACACATTTTTCGTAAGGGAACACCCAAAGACTATTGTGGCTTAGTTTGGTACCAATTGGCTCAGTAGTTTCAGAGGAGAAGATCTTTGAAAATGTTTCCCATAGGGTCCAATGTTAAAACTATGTTCCCCGCTGGCGGCCATCTTGGAAATTGCGCGAACCTAAAAAACATCTTTTTGTAAGGGACCACCGTAGGACTATTATGGCCAAGTTTGGTTACAATTGGCTCAGTAGTTTCAGAGAAGAAGATCTTTGAAAGTGTTTTCCCATAGGGTCCAATGTTAAAACTATGTTTTATGCTGGCTGCCATCTTGGAAATGGTGCGGACCTAAAAAAAACACCTTTTTGTAAGGGACGACCCAAGGACTATTGTCGACAAGTTTGGTGCCAATTGGACCGGTAGTTTCAGAGGAGAAGATCTTTGAATGAAAAGTGTACGCCGGACGGACGACGGACGCAAAGTGATGGCAAAAGCTCACCCTGGCATTATATATTATTATATATTATATATTATTATTATATCAGGAAACACCTACAATGGCTGAAAATTATAATTACATGGAACAATTTGCAAGGGAACTACACAAGAAAAACACGTATAAGACAAAGACCGTTTTCAATTGTTTTGCAACCGAATTGTCATTTTCGAAAATGTCTTACTGTTATTCAAAAGTTCAACTATCGACCTTTCGTTTTTAACCACCTGAACTAAAATCCTGATTTACTAACTTGCATCCCTTTGACAAGAAAGTAATTTACTGGAGATGTAAATCCATTTATCATTGAACTTAAAACTCCGTGTAGATTGCAATTGCTTTGGTAACACACGTGGCAACATTACATCATTATTCCATTTTACAAAAACAGCGTTTTGATGACTCAAACATAACAAAAACAAAGACTGCATGATGAAATAATAGAATAAAGTTGTCGGTAGTTTTGAATAATACTTCTGGATATTTGAGCAGCTTAACATTGCAGAAAGAGATTGTCACTATTTAATAATGAAAGTGATTTTCTTTAGCGCAATTTCAATATTTCTGTTTGGAGTGTCCTCCATTGATTCTTTCTTATCTGATGATGGTAAGATGCATTATATATTCATAAAATATAACTTGCAATGAAATCATTAACTCTTATCATTAACTGCAAATTAAAAAAACTTTTTTATAATCATAAAGAGATTCATTTCTGTCATTTTGAAATAACCATCAAAAGAACTTTCTCCTATCGAAAGAATAGTACTTTGGTTTTTTCACCATTGCCTTTTCTAATATTACTTACAAATTAACAACAAATAATTTGAGCTCTGAAGATTTCCAATTTACAAACAAAATTTGATTTTTTGAATATTTGTTGGACAAGCACGCAATCAGTGATGATTTTAAATTACAGGTGATTTACGCATTACTTCATCAGATTATAAACGCTCTCACGCTGACCATAGTGCAGAACCTCGAATGCAAGCTAGGCCTCCGACGGACCGAGGTAAATTGATTCACTTATTTGCCATTTCTATAACAAAGTCTGATATGTTTTGAAAGCAATATGTATCAATCTCCGCATTTTCACTTTCAATTAAATATTGTGTGGCCTAATCGTTGTGAATGTATCCCACAAGTCTTTTAATTAGTTGATGGCACAAGGCACAATTAAGATAAAACGCAAAATAAATAGTGTAGCCTAATAGTAAAGATAATACATAAATGTCAAGAAAATAATGGTATTCATAATCAAAACTATTTTGATATCCTACAACTAATATATACTGAACAAAAAAAGTTAAGAAACACATTTTCAACGATTTTAACGGAAGTGCTTAATTGCTGTTAAATTCTGATCCCAGGTACAAATTACCGATATTTGCTTCAATTCAACCCTAACGTCCGAAAGTAAACATGGACTTTTGTCCCATTGAAGATTATCATCCTTTTAAAAAACTTTGGAACCGCTTCAAGGTCACTGCTACTTAGCCAGTTCTTGTAATCAAAAACGTTTTATTTGCTTTCTTTGCATAAAAACGAAAAATCTGACATTTTTGACATATTCCCCCTTTTTCAATGTTTTCCTTTCTGGGCCTAGTTTGGACAAAATTTGTGCAATATTCAGAATTAATGTACAGGCACAATGCTAATGATTAGTCGATATCAAATCCAGCTGAAAAATTAAATCTATAAATTAAGATTTTTTAACCTAAACGTAGACGCTGCTGTTCTGCACCAATTGTTGCTAAACTTTCTTTTCTCAATATATACTGGTCGTTAAAAGATCACACGAAACATATACTTAATCTAGTGACGCACTCGGTATAACTCCTAATAGGGTTCTTTGTTATCACATACATGTTTCCCATTCATTTTGATTTTGCTATTGACTCTGTTGTCTGTAATTTGGATCCTGATACTTTTATGGCAATAAAATATATTGCAACTTTGTTGTATTCAATTGAATTTTAAACTTTTGAAATAGAGGCTAAATTTATAGTGGTGATTTGCCTGCATGTTTCTTGCAGTGATCGTTAATTTTTAATAAAAAAATTGTAACAAATATTAAGAAAATTATCCACTCATTCTTATCATTAACAAAATACCAGAGTTACTGTGAATTTATTTACTGCATGTGGCCATTTCGACAACTTGTATCATTTCAGTGCAGATCAAATCGAAACCGAGATGTGTGTTAAGGCTGATAGAGAACAAATTACCAATAAGATCCAACAAAAAATCCAAATTTAGCTATGATCAGAACTTTGGAAGAGGGAGATTCTCTTTAGTTTTTAACAAATTTTCACCAATTAAGATTTTTCGAGTTTCCAAATAAAATCAGTACCGAAGTACTGGCTACTCTTGGTTGATGAATACCATAGGGAACCGACAGTTCACCACCAGTGGTAGAAAATAACAAGATATCGAAGTTGCTTTGAATTTAGAACACGCAAATAACGAAAAGAAGATTAAAACTTATTATCTATATACCTTCAAAAAATCGACAATCCAATCTATACCAAATCAAAACATAATAGTAAAGTCGTAGTAAGCGGTACATTACCTTACAAAGTTCAGATTAACGTTGAACTAATGCTCTTTTCAATTATTTATTTATGAGTCTTTGTTTATTGAGTAGAGAGAGCGGCACCTAGACAAGACAGAGACCTGATTGGAGGAGGAAGATCCTAACGTGAGCTACTTGAAGTGATCGCTAGTTCTTTTATTCTCATATAAAATGTTTGTTATGAGTCTGAATCGTTACACGTTTCGTTTTAATTAGAAGCAAAAGGAGTCAATAAAGCAAACGTTTGTACATTTTCTGCAGATTGAAAAGCAATGTGCGACAGTGTACAAAATCAATTGGTTCAGTCAGAATGAATAGTCAAACGCATAATACAAATTTAAGATTTCTTTACCACAGATTTGTTACTTCTGTAAGTTGTTTGACATTTTGTTGCATGTTCATGCTGAACAAAAAAGAGAAATAAAACGAAATACGCAAATAACATTAAAAAAAGAAATTGGGGTTAATGTCAAGGAGACAAGATCCCATCTCTAGCTAGGTTACAACGACCAAAAACAAAGTATCTAGGGGTCACCGTATGGTATTCGACGAAATGCAAAAATACCGAAATTGCATTAAAAACAGTTCATTTCGTTATGCTGTACACGTGAGTACAAAGTGAGGAACGTCAAAATAACAGTTCAATAACCAATAGAAATTGAAAGTCTAAAATCCTGATTTTTTTTCATATTTTGTGACTTTGTACTCCTTTGAAACGTCCAGATGCGCACCATTTTAAATCTCATAATTCCTTTGTTCCTCTGTAGTATTTTGTTTTGTTATTTCTCATCGAACTTGAGTTGCTCTCTTGAATTTTTAGATTACGATTTATGCATATTTGTGTTCTTAAGCCATAAAACCGGTTTATTTCACCATTTCTTTTGAGATGCCTGTACCAAGTCAGGACAATTACAATCGACATTTTAGCCGGTGGTTTCCACCTGATTTGTCTTTTTGTCTCGTGCACTTCGGCTCTTGATAACTCTATTCGTAAATTTTGCTATTAACCCCTTTACACTATTCAATTACCGTATAAGTGGTTATTTATGCGAAAACCCAATTTTCGCTTTATTGGAGGCCATTATGAAGTCGCAAAAATTGCATACCGCGAAATATAATTAATATGAGACTTTATACAGCAAATAATCGTGAAAATTCTACTCCCGGGAAAATAATTCCAGCAATTTAGTAAAAAATCGCGAAATTTGCGGCCTGTGAAAATAACCAGTTTTACGGTACAATGTATGCTTTTCATAGCAAAAATTTTAAACTAGTATTTCGCTTGATCAAAAGTGTAGAGAACATACATTTACATATAATTTACACACATGTATATATATTTACAATGAGAGGCGATAAAATAGATTGTTGCAAATTATTTCTGAGAAGTAAATGCTAAACTGAGAGAATTTACATTGATATTTGCATGGAAATAAATTAGTCTTAATTTATTACCCTTATTTATATTTTTGAAAGCATTTTGATGAAAATTTTGTTGGAAACTAAGGAGTATCTCCCTCATGCAAAGCTCTGTCCTAAGCTGATTTTGGCTTTATATTTAGATCATATTGGTTATTTGTTCTATATCAGTTTTTACATATCTTTGAGTTTATGGTCTTCCAAACGTAAAGATTTTATCTACACTGAAGAGACATAACTTGTCGAAATGCGCATATGCAGAAATTAAATTCAGAAACTTCGGTATTTTGTTATTTGTTACAACTGGGTCGATGCCACTGCTGGTGGACTATTGATCCCCGAGGGTATTCACCAGCCCAGTAGTCAGTGCTTCGGTGCTGACCCTAAAGCCGATTATATTGTGAACCTTACAATCTCTAAATTTTTTTAAATTTTGTTGAAAACTAAGGAGTATCTCCCTCATGCAAAGCTCTGTCCTTACCTGATTTTGGCTTTATATTTAGATCATATTGATTATTTGTTCTCTATCAGTTTTTACATATCTTTGAGTTTATGGTCTTCCAAACGTTTAGATTTTATCTGCACTGAAGAGACATAATTTGTCGAAATGCGCATATGCAGAAATTAAATTCACAATAACTTCGGTATTTAGTTATTTGAAACAGTCATATGGAAATAGATCGGCAAACGAATACCGAAGCAAAAACGAGGAAAGGGGAAATTCTAAAATCATAAATGGAGAAAATGTATGTTTGGGTTGCCAAAACACAGAAAATATGAAATCTACCCGTTTCTGTTTATTTTTTCTTTTTGTCATGAAGACCCTTCATATCTTTTCTCAGATCAAAATTTCCGGACAATGAGGCGTTATTGTAGTCATTCAATTGAAATCTTAGTAATATTCATAAGTAAATAAGAGTATATTAAGTAAAACTTCATTGGATAAGTTGCTCACTCACTTACGTTTGATTTGTCCCTCGTATCCAACAAGTATTTACTCAAGGTGCGTCACTCGATAAGTGTTTGACTTAGTCAGATTTTCGAAATATCCTGAGTTTATCCATTATATTGCAATAGAACTTTTGATCACCGACCCATTTTTGATTCAAAATTTGACTATATATATATATATAGGACTCAAATCCATGGCGGGTTCCAAATCCATGGTAGATTCCAAATCTATGGCAGATTCTGACGTCACCAATCCAAAATCTATGACAGATTTAAGTAATGCCAGATCTATGGTAAATCTAGACGTCGCAAATCCCAAATCAATTGCAAATTTTAGCAGTACCAAATCTATGGCATAATAACACTATCTAAAAGAAAGAAAAAAAGTTTATGTAAACAAGCAGAAGAATAACCTAAATTCTATATCCCATAATATGAGCGAAGATACACCAATATTGTAAGTCATTATCAAAAACCAATTGTCTTGTTTGCCACATTCAGCTGAATAATATTCCTTTATTACACAGATTGCGGTGAAAGATTGAAATTTCTCAGTGAAATACACATTTTCCATAATTTCACTCTAGGACGTGACGTCACAATAGACGTTGTCAACATTGTTGTTAAGTGAACGTCTCGGCGGATTGACATCGAAAATGAAGTTCATGCAATAGGGCATGTAAGTCTCGTACAATTTTGGAACTTCCGGGATCAAAACTTGTACCCGAAAGTTACATATTAAACAAAGATATATGACGTTTCAAACAAAATATTGAACGCCATAATCGTCAGACGTCATGTTTTGGCGGGAAACGTTTTCGAATTGCCTGTTTATCGTGAATTCTCGTGAGTCACATGACGAGACTTACAGACCCTATAGATTTTGAAATAAACCTGTTAATATTAGGGAAGAGGATTTATATGATAAAAACAATAACTTATCCTATATTCTGATTATTGAAAATATTCAACTCATGATCGAAAAACGCTGCAATTCACTCATGCGCTACGCGCATTCGTGAATTACGGCGTTATTCGATCATTCGTTGAATATTTTTCGATAATCAGAATCTCGGATTAATTATAGTTTAATTCACTGATAGCGCTTAAAATCAAAGATGACTAGTGTAACTAACAGTTATCAACGTCAGATACAACTTGTCTCCTATCTATATGCAATGTTTTCAATGCAGTTCTTTTACAAGTAATTTATTTCTATCGTTATTTATGTTTGTCTCTTGTTTTCATTATTGTTTTTCTGGTGCAGTTTGCTTGTAAATTGTGGCATGTGAATGTAGTTCCTGGCCATAGTAGGTGTTTGCTGTTATCCTGTTTTTGTAAATGTAGTGTACTTTTCCCTTCATCGCTAAAACATAACGTAATTTTTTCAAACGACCTTAGCTTGAAGTTAAGAACAGCATCAATATGACTGCACTGTCTGCAGGATAAGCCGACGTTTTTAACGCTTGGAAGTGAACTGAAATATCGGTGCAATTTTCGTCAGTTGTGCCAATGAAAATCGTGTTATTCAGAACACCAATTTTTATTTTAGCAGCGAAAGTAAAATTCAATATTGTTTGCCACGAATTTTTTTTTGAAGGTTACTCAGACTTAAGATAAAATTACTTTTGTGGTTTGAAGTAATCTGAACTATATAATCTGATTTATTCTTGATATATTTTTATTTTATGTATTTTACTTCTTTTATTTAATTGGGTGTGTATCATTTATCGGCTTGAAATTGATGCCTGAATATAAATTTTGCCTCCCAAAAGTTATATGATCAACTTAAAATGAACTATGATACGAGTAATGTCTATCCTAAAGGGGTAATAATGCAAGCAAAGACTAAATTGTAAAACGTTACTAAATTTACTATCTTTTTATTCATAACTTATTCTTAACAAGTAGCATTTTCATCATTAAAAATACATACGTGTATAAGGTATGTTGTAATATTGCATGTTACTATTGTCTCCGACATTGACAACGAGTGTCAAATAACATCGAGCTTGGTTTACATTTTGTACTTCAGGGGACCCGGTTCTAGTTAGCTCACCCTAACCTACTACTATGAAATTGGCCCTGACCCATTTACCAACTCTAATTCAAACCCATAACCTTAAACCTAATCCTATCCATGCCTTATCAGGAAAATTCAAAAAATTCCCAGCCTAAAAGTATTGTGTCCTCTAAAGAAAAAGCGAAATTCGCCAATATGACACAGAAATCTTTAATAATTTTACAGCACCCATTTCTAAATGTCTGGATTTTCAAGATTACTTTGTGCTTGTCCTTCACTAACACGAAACATTCATCTGTAAGACTACTTTATCTGTAGAGCCATTGTCGAACTACGTTTGCAACACTTTTGACTTTTACGATTGATATTTTCCGCAAAAAAAACTTTGGTTTTTTTATGTTTTGTTTTATTTGTATTACTTTTTAATATTAGAAAATGCCCGGCATCTGAATCGGTTTTCAGGAGCTTTGGCTACAGAGCTGCCGGGCGCGTCCCAAGGGGGTGGATAGGGAATGCCCTGTCTATGCGGGGTAGTCAGGTCATAATATGGACCGCGAACCCTTGTATCCAAACTGTGTGGAGAAACGCCACGCTCCATGCAGTATAAAGACCCCTTCTATATTGTCTAAGGAGAGCTGAGTCACTTGGACTCGTATTGAAGGCTTAATTTCCTGCCCCTACCCATTTCTCTCCTTTTCCAGTGGCAATCGAATCTCATTGCCCCTTCCACCTTTGTTTCTTTCACCCCTTACTTAAAATTTTTGGAATTGAGTAACTTGTTCCCGTCCTGATATATCTGAAATATTGCTCATTGGACGTTCAACTCTAACTAATCAATCAATATTAGAAAATAGAAAATAGAGGTAAAGGATGCAATAAATTCTGCCATAGCTTCTTCAGTGAACAACAAACTGCAAAATGTTTTGTTCTTTCAGTATACTTTTGTGGATAATTAAGGAATTATTAAATCGACCTTAGAGTTGGGAAACTAGATCTGACATAGATTTAGTGGCAACTGAATCTGTCATACATTTTGACACAGAGGATTTTGCCATGGATTTGGAGACGATATAATCTGCCACAGGTTTTGAGTTACATATCCTTTGTTATGTCACTTTCTGCCACAGATTTGGAACCTGCCAAGGATTTGAGTCCCACATATACATCCCTAGAAATTCTGAAATTTTTAATGTTATTTCATGGTGGATTAGTAACTAAATACTGAACTTACTGCACATTTTGATTCTGCATATTGCAATTTTGACAACTTATGTCTCTTCAGTACAGATACATCGTAAACTAAAAGATGTTTAAAAACTAATAGAGAATTTGATCTAAATGGAAAACAGAAATCAGCTAGGGACAGAGCTTTTCGTGAGGGATATACTCCTTAGTTTTTAACAAATTTACAAAAATTAAAGATATTGCAAGTTTCCAAATAAAATAGACTTTCTGGTCAGCACCAAAGTACTGCCTACTGAGCTGCTGAATACCCTCGGGGACTAACAGTCTACCAGCAGAGGAATCGATCAAGTGGTTACAAATAACTGAATACCGAACTTACTGTGCATTTTGTTCTGAATATGACAATTTCGACATATTATGTTTCTTCAGTGCATATAAAATCTAAATATTTGGAGTACCATAAACTCAGATGTTTAAAACTGATAGAGGAAAAATAACCGATATGATCAAAATGGAAGGGCAAATCGGCTTAGGAAAGAGACATAGTTTTGCTTGATGGAAATTATTAACTTGATATCACAAGTTTCCAACATAGCTAAATACCGGACTTATTGTACATTTTGTTACTGCATATGCCACTTGGAAGACCATAAGCTCAATGATGTTAAAAACTGATAGAGAACAAATAATCAATATGATTTAAAGGAACATGCAGTGTCAATGAAAATCTAGAGGGGTTTTGATTCCCATCAATATTTCAAACGCTTCTAACTGACCTATTGTTCAAAAATAATTTGTGACAATGTTCTAACACACTGAACAATCAATATAAAATTCTTAAACTTTCTGGACATGAGTAGTGTTCCATATTGCTATACTCTATTACTTAGACACAGTATGGACTTTTGTCAAATCCACATTAACTTCAGTATTTAGTCAGTAACTTCGGTATTTAGTCATTTGAAATGAAAATCTTGCAAACATAGTCAATGGCATAACGAGATACTCACTACAATTTGGAACACTAATAAACTAATAACTAACTAACTAACTAAGAATTACGATTTTTTTTCTATTTGCAGATGATTATTGACCTCGTATTGTTGTTGGAGCCAACGTCTCTTGTTAAAATTGATTTAAAAACCAATAACATCAGTAAGAGATAAATAAAGTAATTGAAAGAGTTTGCAAATGCATTGATTATATTTTTTGACTTCTGCGAATATCAAGTTTAACCTCCACGACAATCATTTCAAAAGAATAGTGCACAAATTCCATTGCCTATACACTTTCATAAAACATAAATCGTGGAAACTTTCACATGAAAATTGCCCTCCACCTGAATCGATGCCATGGGGCTCCATGTTTCTACTTTACTTCAATGGTTACATGCCATTTTCAAAAGTCACTGATATCGTAATCAAAAGCTGTGTTTTTTCAAGTAATTAAGTTGCAATATGGTAAATTTGAGAAATTCAATGCGACATCGACAGTAAACGTCTCCGGTTCTATATATGCTTCCCGTCATGTTAGAAACGTCTTGTCTAAAATAAAAATCGTACATAACAAATACGTTACACTACCACAAAACGCAAATACAACAATAAAAACTTAAAAACTAGCAGTGTGAACACTCAAAGAGTGACATCAGGTGCCCCGGAAGGGTAAGCATGTCACAGCAATAAAAAGGCCTAGTTTAACATATTTGGTCTTCTTACACATAAAATTGTATTTTTGTTTGTAAATGCGAGTCTGACACTTGTCATTTTACCTTGCCCCAGTTTCCCTTTCATGTGACTTGATTTTTTTAATTGATTATATTTGCATGTCTAGAGATATAACAGTTAATCAGTTGATATCGTCAAAGGGCTGTTGTGTAAGGTCAACCATATGCTGGTCAGTATCTGTATCAGCAGGCAGGAAATTTCTGTCTACACTTGTTAAGGGTAAGCAGGTCTGCAAAATTATTTGAGAGAAAGTAAATTTCCTTGTAATGATTCATGTAAAGTCATTGATGCTTTTATTATCTTTCAGGTGCAGAAAACAACAAAATTAGTACTACAAATCAACATCTTGACAAATAACAAAATACAAAAAAAATGTCAGGTTTCTGAAATTTGAAACAAAAGGCTACTAAATTTCTAACTGCACAAGACAATGAAGGGGACAAAAAATAAAATAACGCAACATAAACAACTTTTATAAAAATAAAACAAAACTTTTTTTGGCAAGATAAGGAGATTCGTTTCGTTTGGAAACTGTTGATTCAGCTTAACTCTTAACTAAATCAGTACTTGGGATAAGAAAAAAAAATGAAGACGAATATGAAACAAATTTTCTTAAAAACATCCAGCAGAGTCTGGAAAACCATTTGAGAGTACAAAATTATGCAAAATTAATAACTGACTTCCACGAATCAAGACCCGGCACCTGAATCGGTTTTCAGGGACTTCGGCAACAGAGCTATTGGGCGCATCTCAAGTTGTTGGATAGGGGAATGCCCTGTCTATGCGGGGTAGTCAGGTCATAATACGGAGAGCCTGAACGCGAACAATTGTAGCCAAACTGTGTGGAGAAACGCCACGCTCCATACAGTATAAAGACCCCTTTTATATTGTACCCCCGCCTTATAAGGTGGGGTTATATAGGATTCCTCTTGTCCGTCCGTCTGTCTGTCCGTCCGTACGTCTTTCCGTCCATCACACTTTCGTTTGCGGATGATAACTTGGGTTTGCTCTGAAGGAAAATTTTAATATTTTGGAATTATATTTCTATTTATTAAATGCAGGTCAAGTTCGATTTTGACCTAGATCGGATTTTGCTTTCCATAGTTATTGCCCTTGATTTAGGCAAAATCTGTAAATTTTATGGTTTCCGGATGGTAAATTAAGTTTGCTTTGAAGGAAAGTTTTGATATTTTGGGGTTATTTTTCTATTCATAAAATACAGGTCAAGTTCAATTTTGACCATGATCGGATTTTGCGTTTCAGAGTTATTGCCCTTGATTTAGGCAAAATCCGTAAATTTTATGGTTTCCGGAGGATAACTTGAGTTTGCTTTAAAGGAAAGTTTTATACAATACAGGTCAAGATCGATTTTGACCGTGATCAGATTTTGCGTTCCAGAGTTATTGCCCTTGTTTTAGGCAAAATCTGTCAATTTTATGGTTTCCGGATGATAACTTGAGTTTGCTTTGAAGGAAAGTTTTAATATTTTGGGATTATGTTTCTATTCATAAAATACAGGTCAAGTTCGATTTTGACCGTGATCAGATTTTGCGTTCCAGAGTAATTGCCCTTGATTTAGGCAAAATCTGTAAATTTTATGGTTTCCGGGTGATAACTTGAGTTTGCTTTGAAGGAAAATTTTAATATTTGGGTTTGTTCCTGCAACTACTAGGATTACCTATGGGCGGGGGTATCTTTTGTGATCAGCAGATCACATTTTTCTAGTTTCTCTTAAGAGAGCATACGCACTGGGTGTCGTATGGGAGGCTAAGTTCCTTGCCACTACCCAAGGGAACTTTGTACTGCATTGAGCATGGCATATCTCTGCACAGTTTTACTTCAATGGTTCGCGGTCAGGCTTTCCGTATTATGACCTGACTACTCCGCAAAGTCGGGGCATTTCCCTATTCACCAACTGGGGACGTGCCCGGTAGCTCTGTAGCCGGAGTCCCTGAAAACCAATTCAGATGCCGGGAAAATATATTTTACGTCATACCCGAGTTTCAAAAAATTAGGGTTTTAAAGAGCATCTTTCTCTCTAGACAGGAGAAATGCATTCTCCATACCGTCAGGAAACGACAACTTAAGTCAGAAATTACAGTAATTTTTTTTCTGTTATAGTGCAGAACATAGCTTAACAAAGGGACCATATGAGAAATGCGTTAAAAATCTTCTGCTATGAAACTGTCAAGCAAATTGGAACCACACTTGGTCACAATAGACTCTCGGGTGTCCCCTTCAAAGTTTATAATTTTTTTGTTCGCAACTCAAGATGACCACTAGCAGGGAACATGGTTTAACTTAGGGAAATGCATTCAAAAATCTTCTGCTCTTAACTACCAAGACCATTGCAATCAAACTTGGTCACAATACTCATTGGGTTGTCCCTAGAAAGTTAGTAATTTGTATGTTCGTACTTTATCCGAGATGGCCGCCAGCGGGAAACATCGTTTAACGTAGGGACCCTAGGGAAAATACATTCAAAGAAGAATCATGGAACTTGGAGACTTTTTTTCTGCTGTGTCGAGTCGGGATAGAAACTAGAGGTACCTTCTGTTGCCAGAGAAAGGAAAGACAAGCGTGCCCTGCCTTTAAAATTTGTTGTATGGGGCTAAAATCATTGAAACTGTAGATGGTATGAAACAGCAAGACTAAAGGCAACAACATAATTGCTGTTGAGATTTTCAGAAAGTTAATCTAGCTGAACTTTGTGCAGTATAACTAAAACTGAACGCTTTTACAATAAGTGTACAATTTACACAATTGAAAAATGATTGTGATAATGACCATATAGCTCTAAGGAACAAAGAAAGGGAATCTGTTCATTAAGAATTGAATGCATTATTTTGAAGTTTCATTGGGATATGAAAGGGTTGACCGAAGCACATTTTTAATGAAGCGCGGTAGTGCTTCATGTTGAAAATGTGCGCCCGGTCAACCCTTTCATAGTCCCTATGAAACTTCAAAATAATGCATTCAATTCTTANACAACTTTATTTATAGGGAAGTACATCATGTACATTGGGATTCTATTTTTACAAATTCATCCGCCACATGAACACGTGGTCAAATGTGTTTCATGGGAATTGCAACTTCACATTGATATGCCACGTGATCGATGTTCACCTATCAAACTGACGGAATTCAAATGAATATTCAAGAAATGTAATTATTCGTAAATGAGTCACAATTCATACAAACGGAAGAATATTTAATTTTAAATCAAGTCAATTTATCAAAACAATAGTCATATTTGAATGTTAGTTCAGGAGAACAATATTGGGAATACCTAAATTGCACCAATCTGAGAAAGAAAGGCTAAAAATCTTTACATTTTTCCAAGATCGCATTTACACATTAAATGAATTTCCGTTAATTCAATGTTCATCTGCGTCTATTCAAATTGGCAAGATATTTTTATTTTCCATAACGAGGTTAAAGATTTAAACAATAAAGAGCAAGATGTTCGGCGATAATCCGCAACATTATTTTTTTTAAATACTTTTCCGGAAGAGGTTGCACGTGGGATAATTTTTTAAATAAAATATGATTAAATCCCTCTATTCATCGCTTCCCTCGTTCCTTCGGTATTCTACTGCCGTTGTTTCTATTCACTGTTACATTGATTCCTTAATTATTCATTCACATGCATTCGAAGGTTTGTTTTTTTCATACTGAGATGTGGGTAACTAAATACATGCAAGCAGACAGAAACATGTGTTTCAATGAAAACAAAAATCAATTTATGCAATTTGCTTACATGTATTTAATACTGAAAAGAGGGTATGAATGCCCTTTACCGTTAACCGTGAAAGGGTATTTTCCTGCTACCGTTATCGTCTTTATGGATCAAATTTTACCTCGAATCGCCAAAAATGCTAGCGTGATTCTTGAAAGGGCCCAAAATGTCCTACCGTTAACGTCATAAGACTGAAATTTTTGCCGTTAACCGTCAAAAAGAGTACCCGCTTTCACGCCTCCTGAAAAGCTCTAAATATGTACATCAGTTGTGATTATACAAGTCATATAACATTAAATTGTCACATTGAAAGGAATATTATACTTGCAAATGAACTGCTCACAGGAAATTACGAAAATCATTTTATCTGAACGAAAACATGTTTTCATGAAATTATTCATGCAAGCAGACGATATTTTCAATCAGCAACACATATTTTACGATGTTCAGAATAATTTTAACAGTTTTGGTTTTAATCATTATTGGAGTCCATTCCGATGTGGTTGAACATGCAAGTGAGTTTGTTTTATTTTTATAACAGCTATAACACTGGAATTTGCCTCATAGGTCACCAGGAAAAAACGTGAACCAAAACAAGAACGTTTAATTGATTTAATCATTAATTGATTAATTATTAGTATTTTTAAGTCCAGTGAGCTATATTTCAGCCAAATTGAACGACAACAAGTTATTCAATTCAATAATTTTATAAGAACAAAGAACTAGAAAGATTAAATGCACCCGCTGCCACCATGCAAAGGTTTTACTGGTGTGTTTATATTCAAGTTTTGGATAAAATGGAGCTACCCTGTTTTTGTCTGTAAGACACATAGATGCCCCAGCAGTTAGAAATAAAACATGAACATCTGCTTTATAGGCACTTGATAAACAAATTTCACTTTAGCCTGCATATATCACAATGCTTATTGATATAACTTAACAGGAGTTATCCAGAATCCAACCTTCAAATGCACATTGACAAGTCCAACTACCCCCAAATTCACAAGTATTTTGTCAAAAACTAAAATGTGATAGTTTTTTTTAATCACTGTGCAAAGTAAAATAAATGTAGCTTTAATATGTTGGGAGACGCTATCCATAATAAAAGTCCCAGAATACACATTTCAATAAAATGGCCAACTCGCAATGGTCAAACTCTTAACCATTTCAATATGCACATCTTTAATTCACGCCTAATCACTATGCAACTATACAAAGTAAAATAAATTTAGCTTTAATATTATCGGAAGAGTTATCCGGAATCAGTTTCAGAACATACATTGCGATAAAAACACCAAGATCAGTTACCCCTTAAATCACAAATTTTGGCCAAAATCTAAACCATGCGATATGGACTTCTTCTTTATTTGTATGTTTATTATACTATAGGGAAACGGGATAGAGAAAGGGGAGGTTTGGGTACCCATAAAGCGGTTTAACCCTACCGCTGGCTGTTGCCAGTGCCGGTACCAAGTCTGGCTATCCCGAGTTGCTATCGTTATCTATGTTTGTCTTTTGTCATTTTATTGTTTATCTTGTGCAGTTCCCTGGTTGATTGTGACATGTGATTGTAATGTACGGCCATTGTGTTTCCTGTTATCTTCCCTTCATTAATTTCTTCAATTACATGGCTAATTACTATGCAAAGTAAAATAAATGTATGTTATATATTGTGAGAGGAGTTTTCCGGAATAAAAGTTCTAGAACATGCATCTCGATAAAATAACAAAGTTCAATTAAACCTCAAAATCAAAAATTTTGGCCAAAATCAAAGACCATGACAATATGCACATCTTCAATCCATGTCTACTCAGTATGCAAAGTTAAATAAATGTACCTTTATTTTTGGATTACTTATCCGGAATAACATTTTATCAGAAATGGGACGCACGGACAGACGAAGTTAAAACAATATGCCCATCCCCCANCCCCCCCCCCCCATCCCCAACTTTTCGTTGCGGGGCATAAAATAAAAACAATCAGGACAACAATGTTCGATTGCTACTGGAAAAAGGTACCTGGCAGATCATTTAGCCTTCTACACGACCACGGGTAGTCCGATTTTTTATCGGGAAATTAAATATAGAGTGAATTTATACTACATAGAGCGTGCCGTCTCTCCAAAGTTTGCCTAAAATAGTTTGAGGCTAGACTTTTCATGTTATAACCTTACTACCCCGCACAAACAGGGCATTCTCCAATCCACATGGCAGTTCCGAAGGCGGAGAACGTGGGAACCGATGCAGGTGCCAGGTTCAACATTGTTTGTTAGTGTTTACTAAATACATAAATTTTCAATGCAAATCCTTGGTCGGTTCGGGGTTTATCCATTCAAATACATATTTTCGAACGTGAATCTTATCAAAAATTTTCGATTCTAAGATATAACAGTCCAATATAATGTAATATACTAGTAATAAACAAACAAATGATTATCTGCACTGTTGAAGGTCCAAAAAACGCCGGGAAGTTAAATAGCAATGGAAGCAATATCTTGTGGAAATACTGATTTCGACATGGAATGATATTCGGATAAAACAAAGCGAATCTTAATTCTTAAATATTATTTAAATAGATTTCATTGATTAATATGTGACTTTCGAGATAGAAACTAAGAAGTAATTGAAGGCGGAAACGATCGCTTCAGATACCATTAAGAAGGAATACTGAATTTCCAAACCTACTGAAATATAGATACCACATAAACAAAACTTTATTTTTAAATTGAAGTGCATTTATAATTTTTCCTATATAAAATTCCTTAACAAAATTTTACTTGACGAAAAACAATTAACCTGAATAGATTAAATATAAATCACCCTTAGCTCAACTAGTGATTCCCTCTCAAGATATTGATTTTTTCCGGAGTGAACATGATTCAAAATTCCCGTATACAGTGCATATGCCTAATAAACTGTTTTATTGTTTCATTTTTCTTTTATGGTAAAAATAAGTGTATAACTCATATATTTTCATAACTTTGAATAATTTTTGTTTTGTTATTAATGTATCTTTTTTTGGTGAATTACTACAAAACTCGCTTATTTAAAAAAAAAAAAAAAAAAAACAACGATGGTGGGTTTTTAACTCCGGACCCTCTTTTGGATCCGCCAATGAATTCAATAACTGAAATTATTTCTTTCGAATTATAGATCAAATTAATACATTATGTTTTGACTTTTATCTTGCATAAAGATATTTGTTTCCCATTGAACAGCTATCCTCAACCAGTCTTACCAATTACCATAGCAATAAAACTTTTGACTTTTCTACTCTTTATACAACCCTGCCACACAATAAACTGAAAACAGTAATTTGCAGATGTTTCTGCACTAAAAATGGAGAATGCACATACACCAATTTAGTGATAGGGAAAGACAAGACATATTTTGTTAAGAACCACACTGATTCAAACAAGAAGTACACTGAGACTGACGTAATCAAAATGTTAGATTTTTTGTCGAATTCGCAGGGCATGTTTTCCAACAGACAATAGGGATTCCTATGGGAACTAACTGTGCGCCGCTTTAAGCCGACCTTTTCCTTTACTCGTACGAGTTTTTACCAGGGCTTATTCAAAGAAAACAAAAACATTTAGCCCAGGCCTTTAATTTCAGCTTCCGCTAAAAAGACCATGTACTTTCTCTTAATAATCCTAAATTTAAGGAGTATTTACATCAGATCTATCCCAGTGAGATTGAAATTAAAGACACAACTGAAACACCTACTTCAGCTTCGTACCTAGATCTTTTATTATATATTGACGTAGATGGACGTTTGAAATCTAAGCTATATGACAAGCGTGATAATTTTAATTTCCCAATTGTGAACTTTCCCTTTCTTAGCAGCAACATATTACCTCTCCAGCCTATGGAGTGTACATTTCACAGTTGATTCGTTAGTTTGTACAGTGATTTTTTAACACAGCAAAACACTGTCCCAAAAGCTCCTTAGTCGGGGATTTGATAAACCTATGTTAATTCATCCCTCAAGAAATTCTATGACCGTCACCATAACATCATTGAAAGATATGATGTGTCAGTATCCTAAATGAAAGTGGAAATTTTTAGCTAGATTCACGTCTTCCCGGATGCCTACCGACTTTGACATTTTCCTGGATTGACTCACTCACAGTGTGATGGGTGCTGTTAACAGAGCAGGACATGCTTACCCTTCCGGGCCACCTGATGTCGTTCTCAGTTTTTAAGGGAGTTCACACTGTAAGTGCTTAAGTTGTTTTTGTGTTGTCTCGTATATCATTTTAGTTTTGTCTTCGTTTGTGATGTTTGTGGTGCCGATTTGTCCTTGTCAATGTTTGAATATTAAGTTTATTTCTAAAAACATTTCAAAATGTTACCACGGTACTGTCTGAGGGTTAGAGAAGTAACACGTACTTTGGATTTTTATTGGTTGGGTCTTAGGGTTAGAAAACGATAATAGCCAATCAGCTACCAAACAGGTCCTTCAAAAACATATTTTCCTCACTTGCAGCGTGACGAGTGCTGTTAACAGAGCAGGACATGCTTACCAATCCGGAGTACCTCAGTTTCACTGGAGTTCACACTGTGAGTCCCTTTGTTTGAATGTTGTGATTTCTATTTCTGTGCTTTGTAGCTGTCTATTGTCATTTTTTTCTGTGTTTTCGTTTTGGCCATGTCTTTGGACTTCGATTTTTATACCCCACCACACGTAGTGGCGTGGTATTATGTAATACCCTCAGTTGTCGGTCCGTCCGTCTGTCCCCCGAAGGTTTCAGACTGATAACTTTTTAACGGAATAACAAACAGTCTTCAAACTTAGTATGTAGCTTGTTCACCAAAAAACTCAGGTCGAGTTTGAATATGGGTTCAGAGGTCCAAGGGATTCTAGAGTTATGCCCCTTGATACTTCGAAACTTTGTGAAACGTGGCGGGGTATCATGTAATGCACCATTACTATTTTTGTAAATTTCACTCCTTTGTTCCTTCGGTATTCTATTGCCGTTGTTTCGATCGAAAAATTAATGAATTTCCGTCAAAATTTTAAAGTATACGTTGTTTTAATAAACTGCGTGATTAATAGATACTTTAATGAATATTTACTGTTTATTTTGTATTTCAATCTATTTACTAGGAACTATTTGTAAAGAGCTTCCCGAGAGAGGACGATGTGCTAAGATGACCGTCCAATGGTATTTCAGAAATTCTGATAAACGATGTGTTCGGTTCTTTTACAGTGGTTGTGGAGGAAATGGTAACAGATTCAGTAATGAGAGGGACTGTATAGCTCAGTGTATTGAAACCCTAAAGAACAAAGTGTAGAATAAAAATTACAGATGTTTCTTTTTCTTCTCAGTTTTATCAAACTCGTTTCAAATAAAACCACAGCAACGAATGTTAGGACCACAAGGATATGTTCTTATGCAAATAGTTAATATTCTTTTTTTTTCAAAAAGTACATAAAATTGGAATCTTTATTGTCACATAAATAAAAATGCTTTAATTGAAACAGATTAAAAAATATATCCAATGTAGAATTAAATTTTTTGGTGGAATGTTTTTTTCCGATATTTTGGAAACTCCAAAATGTACTAAAAAAATTCCTCATGTCTAGTATATTTGTACAATTAAAAAACAACAGTGGCCAAATTTGAGAATTTCAAATAATATACCAAAATTTGAAGTTTTTTTAATCCAATAAGAGAAAATGTTTCTCTAAAAGTATCGCTGCTAGGTAGAATTTCCAAAAATAAGTGGAATTAGAATTTCAATTAAATACCAATCTTGAATTCAGCTATTTTTAACTCCATTTGTTGAATATGTTTCTGTTGATAGAAACACATTCTTAAACAATGGCTTTTAGATAGAATTTAAAGTCACGATATTTGAGAATGTTTTGGAAACTTACCGAAACTTACTTTAAAATTCAACATGTAAAAATGTGTAAAGTATGGGTGTTAAGTAGAATTCTTTAAACTTGAAGGAAAAACTTATTAAGTCTTACTTTACCGAAGTTAGAAAAATATATCTATTCCGAAAGCTTTAAACGAAACTACTGATACTAGAATTTGGAATCAGCATTAAGATTCCTAAAGTTATTTCGCCACATCAGGACAAACTGACATTGGCACCTCCACTGTCTATGTTAAATTATTTCGTGAACAGTTATTCACTGACACACGCCCCTGATCAGGGAACCATGCTCATCAAATTCAGATTCCCAACGTGACACTTGCAGAAATGCTACATCTAACGTGAGGGTAAATATGCAGAGGAGCAACACAAACGAGGGCTCTGGACTACAAATTATGAAAAACAATATTGTTCTACTTAAGGAAGAACTGCCTTAGTTTGACGCGAACATTTTACGTTGGCAAACTTGAAAGTACAGTTTACTATAACGCAAGTTTGGCCAATTAAAGAACGTTTTGGACAAAGTCATAAAATCATTTATGTTTACATGAAAGCACTCATGGAGTTATCATCACTGACTTACAATTTCCATAGGTTGCGAAATTATGGAAGACAAACTCGAGACGTTTATTAGTGGTTTTGAATCCCTGGGACAAATTAAGACATGTATGAAGAGCTTCTAAGGCCAGTAGTTCTCGATAAACTTCCCGCTGAGATTCGCGTGAACATTATACGTGAACACTGTACATGCATTTTACTTCCTGCCGATTCACACAGAGTGATAACCAAAGAAATCAACGTTTTAGATGTAGGACTCTCGTGCAGTGTTTGAATCCGTTAAACGATTCCCCGTGCTTGGGGTTTATTCTCTTTTTCTTTTGTCAGTTATGATGTACTTGTTCATGTGGGAATTTTTCATATGAATGCACGATCAAAATTCAATATTTAGCTTTCTTGTTTTGTAAAAAATTAACTATTCTTCTGGCCATCTGTATATATATTGCCCATATCTCCCGATTTCCAAGTTTTCTTGCAATAAACTCGATGAGATCCTTGCGATCGTTAATATGTTATATTGTCTTTTTGTTCCTGTATCGGGCAACGGATGACAGTGTTTTTGAGAATACTTTGCCCGATATGTTATTCTTGTTGTCGACCCCGCATTCATGACAGAAGGATTTAAAACACTGGATACACTGTTCAAAATTCAGTAAGTGAATATCGCCCAAACCGGTGCTAGGGGCCGTCTTGAACTCACTATGAGGCCTCATGGTGACTTCAAGATCAAGAACAACAATGAAAGCGTTGTTCAATTTGCTTAATCTTATCATGTATTTATAGGAATTTTCTCCCATGAACGTCATCTCCATATCCCTTTATTTTTTCAAGTACTTAATGTAAGTGAAACGCAATTAACAACAGCTCTTCACACGAGGATTGAAAACCGTTCATAAAATAAGAGCAAAACCGATAATCAACGCTGTGAATTTTGTGAACGTGCCCATTTGCCTTTGAAGTGTACGAACATTTCGGACATTCAAGAACGAATTGATTTTGTTACACGTTAAAGAATGTTTGCGATGTTTAGAATCTCGTTTTGCACGTGAATGCAAGTCAGGATTAGTGTGGTGCAACTGTAACTATAAACATTACAGTAGTCTTTGCGATGGAGAATTCAAGACTAAGGACAGGGAAATAGCTGAAAAGGATGAACGACGTGGCGAGTCCTATACGACCTAGGAGATTATTGGATAACCAGAAACTTTTGATGATAACCGCTGCAACAAATTATTAACTTCAATTTCGTATTAATGATTATGAGTTTTGGGATTTGAGAGACGATTCAGTAGAGTTTAGCAATTTTTATATACTTATATATTTCAATTAAGTATTTCATTTTTATGGGTCCCAAATATGTCGGGAATACAGCGCGAAGTACCGTGACACTAAATCGTACCTGTATATTGTAACGTCGGCAAGTCAATAACATCATCATGGTTCTTTTGAGATGAGCTGAGTAAACATATAGTTGAGATACAGAGCTGAGTTATTCGTTAAGACTGCTGCTTCAAGATAACTTGTAAGCTCATGTCATGGCCATGTGAGCTTTTGCCATCACTTTCGTCCGTCGTCCGTCCGTCAAAAAATTTCAAAAATCTTCTCATCTGAAAGCGCTAGGCCAAATGTTACCAAACTTTACTACTTGAATCATTACCAGGATATGGCTTCTCAAAATTGTGTTCGATTAGTTTGCCAATCAAAAAACATGTCGGCCACTGCTAAAAGTAGAACATAGGGATAAATTTCAGTTTTTGGCAAATAACTCAAAAACCGTTGCAGATATAAAAAATCTGAGATGGAGGTAAAATTGTTCAGAATGACGAGATCTATCTGCCATGCAATTTTGAAGAAAATCGGAAAACCCGACTTAAAGTTACAGGCCCCTTTCCGTATTTTTTTTTCAAATTTATGCATTTTAATTTTTTATTTCAAAAACAGTAATAGATAGAGGTAAAGTGTAAATTGGAAAAATGTTTAGCATGTCAAGATCTACATACTCTGAAATATTGAAGGAATTCCAAACCACTGTGTAGGAGTAATTGACCGTTTTCACCTTATTGTTTATGGGATATTTCCCTTTAAATTCTGTTTTCAAAACTTCTTTAGTTAACTTTTCTCTTTTAAGCTTTAGAGAAATTCCCTGCTATCACTTCATTAAAACAATTATTTCTTCCATAATCAAGAGCAAAAAAAGTTTTTCGTTTAATATTAGTTTAATATTGGAGTACATTCAAAGATCTTCTTTAAAACCATTTGGCCAGTTGAAAATAAACTTTGGCACAACATTTAATTTTCTTTAAAATTGTGTCCTGCAGATCAATCCCTTATCCAAGATGGCAGGCAATACGGAAAATATTTTGAAAAAGTCGGATCATATAACATTAATGTTTGTTTACATAGTCTGAAAATGAGACCCTTTAAAAAAGAAATTTATTTGAATTTATGTATTGGCAATGGTCCAGGTGAGCGATATAGGCTCGTAAGAGCCTCTTGTTTAAGTATCCACCAAAAGGTCAGGTGAGAAATAGCCTGAAGGTTGCGTCAGTCGTCGTCACTGTTTTTAAAGACCTCTGATGCTGGATGGCCAATATTTCTCAAACCTTGCCCTAATTATAACATACATGTATATATCACAGCAGTTATTTAACATACAACATAGAGGTAAATAGCTGCTTTACCTAATACAAAAATACCCAAGTTACATAGTAAACAGTAAATTGTGTTATACTGTATACGTTTGTGAAGGAGTAACTTCTCACAAACAGCATTGGAGTCAAATACTTTATGGAAAAAAAGTACTCCTTGCCAAAACATATCGAAATAGGAGGCAAAATCGTGCAGCAAGGACATCCATCGAGTACAATACACGGAACGGAACCTCAGTATTATTAGGGTAGATAGACAGTAATATTCATATCCATGAGATTTTGTTGTAAGTCGGTACAATTGAAGGACCAATTCTTCTAATCCGAAATCTGTAATAAAAAGTATGGGTCACCATACTTTCTTTTTCTAGAATTGAGATCAAACTTTGCTCATTTTTAGCCATTTTTTCACTAAATTTACATAGAATGAACGGGGAAAATATGGAAAGGCAGTTTTAGCTTAATAGAAATGAAATTTTTGTTCATGAGAATTTCATGTATTTTTGTGAACAGATAGTTTGTGATCTAATTTGTTGGTTACAATTAAAAATTGTACATGTCACCATGCTTTTAACGGAATTATTTTATAAAGTTTCCGGATGAAACATTATTACGGGAAAAGGGAGTTAATTCGCGGTAAACTGAACGAAATATGACGTTTCACATCTGTCATTCAATTATGACGTCACAAAGGAAAAGCCGTCAAATTACTGTTCCGGTCCGAACATCAAACCAACCCCGTATCCGACTCTATTTTTCTAATGCGCGATTGAATTGCGCAATGCTACAATGTCTATCTACCTTAAGTGGTTAGAATTGATTAAAACTGCTAATTTCTATCAAACGCAAGGTAAAATTTCATGTCCGACAAGTGTGACTAATGAGCTGATGAATACTATGGTTCACCAGGAATAGCTCCGATCTAGTGGTTTCAAAATACAAAAATATAAAACCTTTACTAATATTAAAAGCCAACAAGAGGATCTCATGTATCGCTCACCTGGCCCTTGATTAACATGGACATTTCATGTTAAAGAACCCATATATATAGTTAAACTATAGTTCCAATATGCCTAATTAGTTAAAGGGGAGAAGACCTCTGTTGGTGTTTCCCATGGGGTCCAATGTTCCCTGCTGCGAGACATCTTGGATAAAGTGTTAACCTTAGAACAAACAATTTTCTTTTCAGGGGTCCACATTAAGACTATTTTGACCAAGTTTGGTTCCATTTCAGTAGTTTAAGAGGAGACGATCTTTGAATGTGCTTTCCCATAGGGTCCAATGTGTAAAAACCAAGTCCCCCGCTGGCTGTCATACTGGATATCACGCAATCTGAAAAACACCTTTTTTGCAAGGGACCACCCAAGGACTATTGTGGCCAAATTTGGTTCCAATTGGCTCAGTTGTTTTAGAGGAGAAGATCTTTGAATGCGTTTTCCCATAGGGTTCAATTATAAAACTATGTTCCCCACTGGGGGCTATCTTGGATATCGCGCTGACCTTAAAACACCATTTTTGCAAGAAACCACCCAAGGTGGTTGGTTTTAATTGACGCAGTAGTTTCAGAGGAGAAGGTCTTTGAAGGTGTTTTCTCATAGGTATGTCATCCGCCGGCGGCCATGTTGGATGTAGCGCGATCATAAGAACAAGTTTTGTGAGGGACCACCCAAGGACTATTATGGCCAAGTTTGGCACAAATTGGCTCAGTAGTTTCAGAGAAAAAGATCTTTGAATGTGTTCCCATAGGGTCAAATGTTAAAACTATGTCTCCCTCTGGAGGCCATCTTGAATATCGCACTAACCTGAAAAAAAAAACTTTTTTGCAAGGGACCTCTTAAGGACTATTATGGCCAAGTTTAGTTCCAATTTGCTCAGTAGTTTCAGAGGAGAAGATCTTTGAATATGTTTTCTCATAGGGTCCAAGGACTATTGTTGCCAGGTTTGTTTCCAATTGGTCCAGTAGTTTCAGAGGAGAAGATCTTTGAATGTGTTTTCCCATAGGGTCCAATGTTAAAACTATGTTTCACGCTGGCGGCCAACTTGGATATCGCGCGGACCTACAAAACAACTTTTTTGTAAGGGACCACCGATGGACTATTATGACCAATTTGTGTTCCATTTGGCCCAGTAGTTTCAGAGGAGATCTTTGAATGAAAAGTTTACGCCGGACGGACGCCGGACAAAGTGATGGCAAAAGCTCACCCTGGCATTAGCGATGTGAGCTAAAAGGGAAATCCATTAATTCATTTTGGAGTTCATGCACTTTTGTCATAAACCTTTGTTGTATGATATAAATATTGACAATAAATATAAGATGGTTGCCATTGCAAATATTTGTTTGAAATTGGGCCTTATCGGGAAATACTGTACATTATTTTGTCTTAAAAACCGTTTGATACATTTTGTTTCTGTGTTGTTTACTGTATCACAATGTTATTTTTAGTTTTCTCTTTTTCGATGATGTTAGTGATACAAAATTTGCCGTTGTGATACATTGTATCTGTTTACATAGAAATAATATATATTTTTCAAACTTTTCAAAAAGTCTTGTTTGAATGTTAGGGAAGTAACATGTAACATGGATTTTAATTGGTTTGAAAATGCCATTTACAAATAAGCCACATAGAAGAACTTTCACAACCTGAGTTTACTTAGTACTGGGATGAACATTTTACTGTCTTACGACCTTTCAGTGGCATTTGATTTTTAGTTAGTACTGGACACTACCAGAATGGAAGGGGGGCCTGGGTTGCCGAGTTGTTAAGGTAGTCGTCTATCACTGCGGTATGAGTTCGCACCCCAATTTGTACATTACAAAAAAGGTGCACTCGACTTACAATCGTAAATGATAAGGTGTGTCAGTTACCTGCCCAAGGTCGGTGGTTCTCTAAGGACACTCCGGCTTCCTCCAACACTTAAACGGACCGTCATAAAATAGCTGAAATACTGCTGAAAGTGACATTAGACCCAATATCAATTAGAATGGAAGGGGGATTGGCGCATGATTAAACAGGTTTGATCCACCATTTCTATTAAATTCATGTTCCAAGTCAGGACCATTGCAGTCAGCATTATTTCCTTTGGTTTCTTCCTGATTTTTCTATTTGTCTGATGGACTTCTGCTCTTGTCAATTCTGTTCGGTAACTATAATTTAAGTTAATATTAACTAGGCATTGTAACATGATGGTTATTTAACAAAAGAACGTGTCGTAACTCTAAAATATCTGCCACCGCAGATCTTAGTTTATACGAAAATTTTGTGCAAACAACCGTTTCAAAGTTCAATAGCAAGCGCATTGTTGCCCGCGGTAGCTTTTTACCTGAATGGATAAACAAAGGACCTCCGCTTCGCGTTGTCACTGGTTAATTCGTATTTTTTTATATGTGAAGTTTGGTGCAAACATAAACTCTCATAAAGTTAACTAACTTGGAGCATTCGGGAAAGCTCCTCTTAATTAATATGTATCAAGTTTACACTTAGTCTGCTCTAAATCGTTACTACTTGGACCTGTCATGGTACTAGAACTACAATCCTATGTGTCGGAGCCATGACTGCTCTGACGAGTTCTTCCAATGACCACTCTGACCTATTCTAGCCTTGACTTCTCTCAGTTGACCTGTTGCAGTTATGACCGCTCTCGAATCTGCTCGTCAGAGCCCTGCCAAACTCATATCGGGTCCTTTATTTACATAAATTTCTGTTTGTTCAAATCATGTAATTTGAATTGCCGGATTTTTCTTCATTAAAATCCGTGAAATTACGCAAATAGAACACTAAAAAATATATATATATTTTAAAGATCCGACACCAGAGACATTTTGATGCCTTTGCCGATACGTATAATTTGTAAAGGCAAATAAAGATAGGTACCGGGTTAAGAACACATCGTTTAACCTTACTTTTGTTTTAAATTCTGCAAAAATTGACAAATTTTTATAACAAATTCAATAATAAGATACCAAAGATACCGTTAATTTATTTTCTGCATATGCGCATTTTGACAACTTATGTCTTATCAGTGTAGATCAAACTAAATGAATTTAATTGGATATGATAAGAGATTATTTTTTTACTTGGTTATCTTATGTCAAGGAAATAGTAGCTTAGGTATTTAGTTCATTCAGTTATATTATAAATAAAAACAACAAGTGTGGATTGTATTGCAAGGAAAACCAAGTCCCCTACCAGTAGAACAAGTCTCGTAACTCCGTCAAAAATCATTGGACCAGAATCTAACTAAAACTTGGTCTGTAACTCATCAAAGAAGACTCACATATCGATTATCAGATCAATACCTATAAAGCTTTAGAAAAAACCGGGAAACTGATATTTTACCAAAGTTCCATAAGTGTAAAGCCCATTATTCTGTCAAAAATCATTCGAGTGGCACCAAACTAAAACATGATCTGTGACTCAGAGGTAGACAAAAATACAAACTATCAAATCAATACCTGCAAGGGTTTACCAAAAAGTGCGTGCTGAAAACTGATATTCTACTAACAGTATCGAAGTCCAAGGCCCATAACCCTATCAACAATCAAATGATTGGAACCAAACTTAAACTTGGTCTGTAACTCATAGAGGCAGATTCACATACAAATATCAGAACAATATCTTTAACGATTTATTTAGAAAAAAGTGCAGAAAACTTATGCGGAATTGACAGACAGACGGTCTGGGCGCAAACCTAAAGTCCCCTTCAGCGAACGCCGGTAGGGGACCAAAAATCTTTAAACTAACTTGAAAAAACACAAATTTAAAAGGAAAAAGTATGCTACTATGTAAAACAGGTGTGCAGTATGCTCGTTTGAATAATAATATGTTTGTTTATATGTGCTATTTATCAACAGCAAATTGGTATGCCAATAGGAAGGAATTGTGCTCCTCAACTCGATATTTTAAAACTTGTGTCGAGTACCGACTAGGGTGCGGATATCGCCGTTTTATTTAGTTTATATCGATGTTTGATTCAATTGAAGTTTGGATGTTTTTATTTACGGTTCCGCCCGTTAATCATACTGAAATGGTTAAATACCATTCATCACCAAGGTTTGCGTCTTTCATATGTTGCGTTCAGAACTTCTCCCGTAGAGAGTCTCAATGTTGCAGCTAATGAACCATCCTTGGAGGACCGACGTGTCAAACTTGGTTTACAATGTGCAACAAATCTTAAACCGTATCCTTCCAATCCTGCTCACAACTGCGTTTTCAAACCTCTTTAAAATCCTGACTATAAAAAACGCAAAAACGTTATAAAACATTTTTGATTTCGTATCAAACCACACCTGGAATCTGCTAAATACAAATTTGGATGAAATAGCCTCAATAGAAACTCTCAAAAACCTCCTTGACTGAATCCAAAACAAACATTAAATGTTTAATTACACAACTATAAAAAGTCTGAAACCAATCCTCGGTTTATTCAGCAGAACTTTGCAAAAATAATTCTGAACATATAGAAACCTAAAATATTTAGACAAATGGCTCTAAGGATGGAGACAGAGTGGCCTATGCAGCTGTATGTAGAGATCGTGCAGCAACTCTCCGACTACCATTCTGTAGTTCCATATTTTCCTCTGAAGCAAATGCTAATTACTTAGCACTTAAATGTGTAGCTGTATCGCGAACAGATATGTTCATGGTCTGTTCTGATTCACTTTCATGCCTCACTTTCTCTGCAATGGTAAATGATACAAATTTGAAATTTTGTCAGAAGCTTTGTATAGTCATGCCATATTGTGGGATGCGTTTTCAGACCTGTCGGGATGCTACTTCCTGTTTATAAACTTAGTGAATTTTTCATTATTCTATCCGTCCGTCACAACTTTCGTAAAGCTTTTCTCTGCAATGGTAAATGATAGAAACTTGTAATTTTGTCAGAAGCTTTGTATAGTTATGCCATATTGTGGGATACATCTTCAGACCTGTCAGAATGCTACTTCTTATTTACTGACTTAGTTTAATTTTCATCATCCCGTCCGTCCCTCACAACTTTCATAATTTTCGTCATCCCGTCCGTCCCTCACAACTTTCATAATTTTCATTACTGGTACTATCACAACAGGTGAAAGTATCTCGAAAGAGCCAAACAATATCCTGGACCATATTCCTCTGATATTTGAATGATATTAAATAATCTTTTATATATCCTGAGCCAATATCGAACAATACGATGATGAAGCATTATAGAGCAAAATGAAGAATATGTCACTATCTTGCCTTTTGAGTCTGAGTTATTTGAAACCGTTTTCCTTTCCTTAGAGGCAGTATACAAGTATTCGAATGTCCGTTTTTTATGTTTAGAACGTAGTTGTTCTTTTGCATGGCTAACCAAAGGCTCGTTCTCACTCTTCAGTATGTAGGCATGGCCTTCAGAGACTGAAATGAGCTTCATTTTCTGTAATTTTGTACTAAAACAATTCATTTTGCATACCCTAGTGGGCATATCAATTAGCTGCCTTTTGTTCTCATTATTTCCAATGACCTTTTTCCAATCTGCCGGCTTCCTGTTTTCACCTTTCAAAATCAGCTTTTCACATTGACCGCGTTGTTTCCTTTCCATTGCTTCTACAGATTTTTCTAGGTATGAATCCTTGATAAATATAACATCCGCAATTACTTTTTAAAGTCGAACGCAGTTCTTTAAGGTGATAGAAGATAGCAACACCGTCCTCTATGAAAAGTATCTTGTCTACAGATGTTGAAGCACAATTTTCATTGTCTCTTGTCACATGATGAAGGCCCTTTGATTTATCTTTTTTATGCAGAAAACAATCAGCGGGGGCAGTGATATACGGAACTGGAGTCAAGGGATATGTTATCAATTCTCTCAGATCTATCCCCAGGTCTTCATATTGTGATCGTATTAACAATTGAAATACTATGTTCCTCTGCTGTCTGTATTAGAGCACCATATAAAAGAAGACTTAATCTTTGTTTTCTTTGTCGGTACAGCAGCTAGTTTTTGTAATTTGAGACGACTTATTTGTTAAAAAAATGAATTTTGCTGTAGAAGATATTCAATAAACTTTTCCTTTCGATCTTTTTTCTTTATTTCAGCATTCAAAACATCATGTTCAATATACGTATTCGTTATGCTATCAGACTACACGCACACCTATTTATCCTTATCTGTATAAAACGGATCCACAAAGCACGTGATCGTCTCATTTACTTTGATGAAACATTCCTCTGTACACTTTATGTCAGAGGGTCACAAATTGCGATGTGTTCCGTTACTTGATCTGTTGGTCAACATATCATTAAGAAAAACGAACAAACTGCGCTCTTGTATGTGCCGCGCGAATCAATCTCTAGTACGACTGGTGATTTCCAAGTCAGCAGGTTAAGCCAGTACTGTTACTACCTGCGCCTCCGTACGATTTGTAATATTTCATGAGAGTGGCATCTATCACCCCATCTCTTGGGCATTTGTTCCCTGGCTGGTACGAAGGATCTAGCAACATTTGTTGCACCCCTCGGTAACAAATCGGTAGCTCCTTGGTGTGACATTTCAACATTTTCTAAAATAATGAAAAAAAATTCCAATAACCAGCGTAATTTTGGACAGCAAAGCTGAAAAACTATTAGAAAATAAGGGACCTAGCATGAAGTTCTTGGTTTTGGCGACCTTAATAAGCTACCGAGTTAACCATAAGTGCGTGATATAAAGCATCCAAAACTGTTCAATCTGTTCACGGGTACCATTACGTGCTGCTTGTCGGATCTCTCAATAATGATCAATGAAAGATGAAATATTTTCATTATGAAGTGCCTGGTGGACATTTTCTCTCGAAGAATTGTCATTGGATCATCTTCATTCCGCATTGATCTATATTCATTAAATGACATTCTCTCTAGAGAGCTTCGAGTACATTTTTGTGGCAATGTATATACACAAAATGTATATATATATATATATATATAACTGTAGTGTTAACGACTCATTTTTCATTCAGCGACTCTGTTCCAATCATAACTGATTCCAGTTATATGTCTGATAACTCGATTCCTTCCATTTTCTTACCAACCATTTTCATGTATGCGCAAAAAATGTGAAAAGTGCCCATTATCATGATATGTTTATCATACCTTTCTGGTCCAAATTAGACTGAATGCCTTAATACACACATCTAGTTTGAACGTCGGTACCACATATTCCTGGTCGACTTCGTGTGTATCATCCTCTGAAAAGAGAAGTTATTCTTGAACCGCTTTGTAATCAGTTATAGGTTGGTTTATCCCTCGAATAGACAGTCGTTGTTAATGTTGCTGGAACAACCCCAATGACGGACTGAAACCTAAAAAATCCAAGAAACTCTTGAGTAATGATAGAGCACAGATATCTGGCCATCACTCTTAGAATATTTCCCTTGCCTTAAAAAGGGAAAACATAACCACTACCAAGAATTTCACATCCCTGGAAATATTATTTACGTAGCAATCTGGAAGGTTATCCTGTTTTTTAACTGACCGAAGACCAGAATTTTCAACTGAAGTCACCCCGAGGGAAGCCTGGGGTATAGAAATAGGACCTATTATCTCCGGCTTGCGGTGTATGACCCCGAGGGAACCCCGGAATATAGAAGTAGGACCCATTTCGTGGTTGTACGGGATTAATAAATACACAACCCATCTTTCGGATGGGATGTAAACTCAGGTCCACGTGTTGGACGAAATGCCTTGCTTCCTGCACATTAAAGAACCCTTGTTGCAAGCTCTTTTTGGTCCGTAGGTGATCGGCGTCAAGGCTAAATACCCGACCCTTTCGATTTCACCCAACTTTTCCAGTGGCAGTCAGAATTTCCCGTCCCATGATCCTTTCCATACCCCAAAGTGACTATTTATTAACAAACTTGTTCTCGTCTTGATATAGCTGAAATATTGCTCAGTAGACGTTAAACAATATTCAATCAATCAATCAATCAACTGAAGTCATAGTGGGCAAAACCACATACCTTTTTGTCAACAGGACAATCAAAGTCTTGTAGTATGATTCCATGCGACGAGTGAACTGATGCATTCCTCAACTGATGATAGTTGTAAAAGTCAGAATGAAAAAATAATGGGTACAGGGAGGTCTTACTGTCTGTTATGACAATGCAGTGATTGTATTTTAACAGCTACCCAAGGTCTTAGGAAAATGAAAACGTCTTTGAATGTTAAAGGCTATTAAAAAGTGTTGTTCAACCAATGTCGTAGCGCCATGGACAATAAAACATGATTTTTAAGTTTCCAACGACCATTGGTTAACGACCTACAAATATCTTGTACTATTGATATCACAAGACGGTTCATTTCTGGAGATATAGTTTAGTTTCCCTGAGATAAGAACTTTCAAAAATTTACTAAAACTTTTAGGCATCCAATATCTTTAGTTTCGGGAGCTTGTGTTGTGTTATTGGTAGCCACTTCAAGTGTTCGTTCGTTAATATCAGGACGTAATGGTTTTGCCGTGTCTTCAATTCTTATCAACGTTTTTTGAGTTCGTAGGCAAACATTACTGCTGACTTAATGTATGTTTAGGTAATAAATACTTAATCTGATGTATATCTTCTAGACTTAGTCATGCTAAATGGGGGACAATAATAAAATTACCGAACAGATTGTTAAGAGCCGAAATCCATGAGTGCAAAATACAGTGCAAAATACAAATTAAGTGGGAACAACAGGAAAAAATTGTCGTTCGCAATGGTCCTGATTTGGTATTGGCATTCAAAATAAATGGTGGATTAAATTGGTTTTTATGGCACGCCACACCTCTCCTTCTATTGTCCAGTAGCAACTCAACAGTCATTGCATGCAATTGGAAGGTCGTAGATAGTTAAAAGAAATGATCATCCCAGTACTAAAAGAATCTTGAATCAGAGTTCGGACCGAAAGGTAAATGTTTTCCACAAGGGACTGATATCTAATTAAGAACCTTTTTAATGATTTTATGAAACTTAATTTTTTGAAGCCTTGATTAATAAAGCGGTCACGGAGATAACGAATCATCTGTGAAACATACACTCCGTAAGCAGTAGTGAATGAATAGTAATATGCCAGCGAAGCTGGCACTTATGGTAAGAATGTCATCCAAAGATATATATTGGTGTCTTCGATTTTTTTTTCTGCCTGTCACGTGACCTTTTTTGTACGACCAAAAGATCACATGACAAAATCAACTTCATTCATTGGCTAATTTCATTTCTCAACATAACGAGAGTCAGTTTGTTCATAGATTTTTTTTGCAAAACTGTCATTTTTCTTCTTTTTGTCACCCAGTCAACTCGAAAATTATCGTCAAAAATTCTCTGATTACTTAAATCATATGTCTCGTATTTCAACGGACTTCAACGCCAAAAAATTCCCTTCTGGTATCCTTGCCATTTCACGAGGTTAACATAACGGCAATCTGCTCAATCGGAAACTAGTTCGTGCTGCCATGGTGACATTGACGATGAACCGTGACATTTCCGTTCAGCAGTTTAGAAGTAGTTTTTTTTTCACGGGCACTTGTTTCATTGAAAATGTCAGTCCCTCTCACTCTCCTTCCAAGAGAGGGAGGGGCTGACATTTTTCATGAAACAAGTGCCTGTAGTTTCAAGCCATAAGCTTCTACAACTTTCAACTTTGACTTCTTGATCATCGATTAATCAGTGCCTCTTCATGATCCGGCAAAATTACGTTTGTTGTTATGAGAAATGCCTCCTTGAACCACGGAAAACAATTTTAAGAAGTCAATAAAAAAGAAGCAAAATGGTCTTTTTGGCACTTTACCCCCCGTAACAGACTGCAGTCTGCAGTCACTCCGAAAAAAAGATTCAATGTAGGTGAGGGTGCCGAGGACACTCCAAGCCTCTCACAGTGAAATCAAATACCTCAAATGAAATTAAATAAAACGAATGAGATAATGTCTTACCTTGAAGTCAATGCAGATAAAATAATATCTCCTAATTCTCTCAATCATTGTTATTTGAACACTGTCCTTTTATGATGCTGTCATATTTTGACTGAAAACTTTCAAAATGAAATGGCATATGCTTTTAAATAACATAATGCTCAAGTAATTCTGAAAATTGGCAATCCTCAAATGAAGACAACTTGGCATCTGCTACACGCTACACAGGAAATTGTAAAACTTCAGTTCAAGGACCGACAACTACGTAGATCAAAGTTGAAATTGCAATGCACTCGGCCTTCATTTACTTTAGGGGATCCACTACTTTAGGGGTGATTTCTTTGCATTTAAATTTATTACAGAAAGCTTTGGTTAGGGACCAACCATTTAACCTGAAAGGGGGTTATGTTTTTTTCTTGACAGACAATTTTTTCGCGTGAAAAATTTTTTTTTTTCAAAATTAACATTACTTTTTTGGGCAGAACGCCTCCTTCAGAATTTTTTTTTCATCATCTTGGCAGCCAAAATATTTTTTTCTCTAAAAATCAGCTCCAATTTTTTTTAAAACCATAGCCTCCCCCCCCCCCCTTTCAAGTTAAATGGTTGGTCCCGTATAGTAAAGATCATGTATTAGGGTTAAAGTTAGGAATATGGCTTGAGTAAGTGTCCTGTGGTAAGTGTTTAGGTTAAGGATATGGTAGGCCTATCTGATCTAGGACAGGGTCCCCTAAACTGAGTAAACTTAGGCCATGTGGTATAGCATGATTTATATGTTGGGGATTTGAATCATGAATTATAATATGCTAAGGCTAAATATGAATTGTACATAGGCTGAATTATAAATTGTAGAGTTGGGCTGTCAAGTCTTGCACATAAGACGTAGCACTTATTTTTCAAATTCGCTCAAATTCCCTTTGATTTTTTTTCCATTGATCATTGTAAATGTTAACAAACCTTGGGCATGGAATTTTTCAAAACTTGAAAGGTATACAAGTTGAGAAAGCTTTGATACGGTTTGATACTATTCACACCAAAAAGATAATTCAATTGCCTGGTCGTATGCTGGCACGTTCGTTTGCCCGGCAACCTTTTGACTCGATTGGTAAATGAAAAAATTGCCTCATGAATATTGATTACTCACAAAAATGTTTTCAATATTTAAACACTTACAGAATATTCGTAAACGCAGAAATGTTATCTTCCTTGACCTACCTTAGGTGAAACCAATTCTTTTTATGCAGCAACCATTTTAAATGAACAAGTTTCCATTTTCTCTGGTCTTTTATTTAAAGGAGCTCGACAAGTATAGTAGTCTTCAGATTATATGATAATGATTATTAAATACACGTAAGTCATGCATAACTTATAGAGAACATATGACTACCAATGATAACAATATTTCTCAAGGAACAACCTTTCAAGCATCATTATCTATTTGCAACGAGTATTATACTCTGCATCACATTACCTACTTGATCTGGAAGTATGTTTAAAGGAATATACATGCATTCAAATCCCCAAGTTGCAGGAGCCTATGCCAGTAAAGGCTTAAATTAATCTATATTATTAACCAAATATTGGCGCTTCATATATCCCTTACCCACAAATACAGCCTACGGAGCTATAGCCGATACATTACGTCACAGCTAAAATAAAAGTCCACATTTGTAATTTATAGTGTCGCTAGAGACATTTTACGACCCTTACCATGATAGATCGGCTACAATGCCTAGATGTCAAATTACACAGTAGGACCCTTAAGTAAAGGAGGCTCAAGGCTTGAATACTGTGACAGACAATACTCAAGCAATGAGGGAAATGGAGGACTGGCGAGTTATAAAAAGGTTAAAATCACGGAAATTCAAGATGTAACATAAATGAAGACAATATAACACAGACAACACAAATAAACAAAACAATCGCAAAACTGAATCACTCTGAGCAGTGTAAATCCTTCAAATCACCAGACCCTCCTGGAAAACATGAAATATTCATCAATGGTACTCAGTGTCAGCCGACCAAATTAAAAGTGTGATTTTGTCATTGTCTTTGCTTGGCAATACGATAATAAACACTCGATCTTATTGTAATGATCCATTAATGCATCCAGAGGGGGGTTCCGCGGATATGACCTGTCTAATCATGGTAACGATCGAAAACGCCTGGTTTAACACAGAGACATTTCATTCTTAAATGTATGTAACGCTAATTTTGATTGGATAGCGTCAAAATTTTCAGGGGGTAAAATCCAAGGTTTACTGTCGGAACCAACAGCAACGTTTCTGCGCAAACGAAAACCAAATCTACGATCCCCCATTCAGATCCTAAAATATAGAAGGTTATCTCTATATTACATTTAATTGTGTTCAACATAACATATTTTGAGACGGTATTTTCATCCTGTTGCCTGTTGACAAAATCGTAGTGCAAATTGGAGGAAGTACTTAGACAAAAGCGAACGAGTTGTGATGTAAGACGCTGATTACTGATCATTAATGCTCAAAACAGAAATTTCTCGCTATTGAAACGTTCAAAAAACGCTTGTCGTCAAACGTCCCGAGTAATCACTATACTGCATAGTAGTAAAGCTGGGTAAAAGTCTGGAATTTCTTCGCTGGCATTCAAGGCTGTGCCTTCCTCATATTATTTCTTCGTAATACTAGTACTTGACCAATTTCTGCTTTAGCCTCTCGCTTCGAATTCTCTGTTGTTTCTTGCAAAGGGTGTTTTACTGAAATCATCAGTGTAAATGTCTCTTAAATCGGAAATTTTGACCACTTTCTTGCCTTGCCCATAATCATTTTGGTTGACAAAGTTTCTCACGAAACTGTGAATGATTTCTGATAGGTTTCTTCCTTATTTCCTTGTTCATCCATTTGGTCACTGTCTTTTTCATCTCGATACTTCCAAATTTCGTTTTGGTTTTTTCATTATAAGCATTTTTCGATTGATTGATTGATTGATGTTTTACGCCAACTTCAGCAATATTTCA
>MJUU01032396.1:8748-21688 GCA_002080025.1 Modiolus philippinarum
GAACTTAGGTTTAACATTGGACCCAATGGGAAAATTCACATTTTCTTCTTCTGTTCTGAAACCGCTGAAGCAAATTCAACCAAACTTTACAGGAATGATGAATTGAAGGTCCTTAACAAAGATTGCTCATTTCGTTAAAAACATGGCCACCAGCACAGAACATAGTTTATTTTGGCCCTATGGGAAATTCACATAAAAAACATGGCCACCATGCAGAACATCGAAAACCCTGCTTCAGCATTTTGTCAGGTGAGCGATACAGGCTCAGTGTCTGAGCCTCTAGTTTTATTTTCAAGCAAGTACATTTACACTTTTATACATATGCCTTGCTTTACTATCAAGTTTGAAAACTGGAAATTTTCAGTTCAGGAAAGCTTAAATAATTATCTTAAATTTAGGAAAGGTGTATCATGCGCTTGTAGTGAAGCTGTTTATTATTATTTATTGACTATAATTTGATTTCAGATTAGAATTCAGTAATAAGAGAATAGCTGTACAAGAAAGCGCATACATCGAAATGAAAGAGAAGTTTGAAGACATATCAAGAAAACTTCAAGAATCGGAAGAAAGGTAGAATTATAGTCAAGAACCAAAAAATGCATTTACAAATTTTACTATTGCTCTTTTCATCTCCACTCTAAATATTAACCGGAATTATTTTACTATAACTTAATATTTTTCACAACAGTGAAAGAATTATATGGGTGTATGTATAGAAATCTCAGTTTTTTTAGCTCACCTGGCCAAAGGCCATGTGAGCTTTTGCCATCACTCGGCGTCCGTCGTCTGTCCGTCCGTTAACTTTCATTCAAAGATCTTCTCCTCTGAAACTGCTGGGCCAATACTAACCAAACTTGGCCTGAATCATCACAAGGGTATGCTCTTTTAAGTTTGTGATTTTTATGTCCGTAGACCAAACAACATGACCGCTGTTACTAAAAATAGAACATAGGGGTAAATTGCCGTTTTTTGCCAATTACTCGAAAATCACTACAGATATCAAAAATCTGACATGGGGTAAAATTATCAGCATGACGAGATCTACCTGCCCTGCAATTTTGAAGAACATCTGATGACCCATCTTGGAGTTATTGCCCCTTTTCCGTTAAATTTTCGTTTTTTTGTTACTTTTAGTCTTATATATTGAAAATGGTAGAAGATAGAAATGAAGTTTAAATTTCAAAAATGGTCAGCATATTTGGATCCACATTTTCTGCACTTTTGAAGAAAATCTGATGACCCACATAGGAGAAATGGCCCCTTTTTCTTTGAATTTTCACGATTTTTTAACATTTTTACTTTCATTTCAAAAACTGTTTTAGATGGAGGTTAAATGTAAATAACAAAAGTGTCGAGCTTTTCCAGGACTACAATTTCTACATATGTCCAGCAGATTAGCATCTCATCCAAATTGCCGCCACTAGGGAACACAGTTTAACATAGGACCCTATGGGAAATGCATTCAAAGATCTCCTCTGAAACCAATGAACCAATGTGGACCAAATTTTGTCATTATAGTCCTCAGGCGGTCCCCTGTAAAGTTTGTGATTTTTGTGGTTGTACCTCATCCAAGATGGCCGCCAGCGGGGAACATAGTTTAACATAGGGACCCTAAGGGAAATACATTCAAAGATCTTTTCTCCTGAAACCACTATAAGCCAATAGGAACCAAACTTGGATATAAATGTCCTTGGCTGGTCCCCTTTAAAGTTTGTGATTTTTATGTTCGTACCTCATCTAAGATGGTCGTCAGCACAGGACATAGTTTAACATAGGACCCTATTGGAAATGTATTCAAAGATCTTCTTCTCTGAAACTACTGAACCAATTGGAACCAAACTTGATCACAATAGTCTTTAGGTGGTCCCCTTGAAAGTTTGGGATTTTTATGTTCATACCTCATTGAAGATGGCTACCAGCAGAGAACATAGTTTAACATAGGGACCCTATGGGAAATGCATCCAAAGATTTTCTCCTCTGAACTACCAAGCCAAATTCAACCAAACTTGGTCACAATAGTCCTTGGCTTGTCCCCTTCAAAGTTTGTGATTTTGACGTTCGTACCTCATCCAAGATGGCCACCAGCGTGGAACATAGTTTAATATAGGGACCCTATGGGAAATGCATTCAAATGTCTTCTCCTCTGAACCTAGTGAGCCAATTGGAACCAAGTTTGGTTATGAATGGGTGGCCTCTTCGTGACAATGAATAAAACCAGTCACCAGATGAGCGATACAGGCTCATGTGAGCCTCTTGTTTTATAAGAGAGCGAATTGCAATATAGAAATATTTTAATTGGTTATACAAGTGGATTTAAACACCAGAAAGTTGAAAATGGCAATTGTTCTTGAGACTTCAATGAATATTTATGTAAAAGAATGTTAGTTATAAGATTTGACGTCATATTTGTTAAATTTTGTATTTGTAGTAACAAAAGGCAATTTAAAAAAATAAAAACATTTATTAATCATGAAAATATATAATATGACCAGACAAATTGGTTCATATTATATATTATCAAGCGAATTTGGCCAGTTATTGCGATTTGAAAGGCGTAAAAACTTTTTAAAAGGCGACCGCGAAGCGGGAGCCTTTTAAGACGTGTTAAGCCTTTCAAATCGCTATAACTGGCCAAATTTCGCTTCATAATTATTTTGTCCGAATTTGCGAATGAAAAAGAAACGACCTTTGTGCTTTTTTAATACTACGAACATGTACAGCATCACTTGAATACACACTATGTACATTATCAGATTATTGATTTTAGTTACAGTGCACGGGGCGTGACCTCACAGATAAAACGTAATTTTCATTCAAAATTGCCTGTAATGTTGGCATAAATTAATACACAAAATGAACACACACTATGAACATTATCACATTAATGATTTTAGTGACTGTGCACGAGGCGTGACCTCACAGATAAAACGTAATTTTCATTCAAAATTGCCTGTAATATTGGCATAAATTAATACACAAAAATTTGACAAATTACGGTCTTGGATAAGTAAACAACAATATTTCTCAAGTTGTCCATTTGTCAATCGATCCGCTGTGTACGCACATAGATCTGTCGAGTGTAATCGTATGTTTCATTTTATTTATAGAAAGGTCAACTTACAAAACAATTTTCATTCATAAGGGACCGACCATTTAACCTGAAGGGGGGGTTATGTTTTTTTTTTCTGGACAGAAATTTTTTTTCGGTCTTGGATAAGTAAACAACAATATTTCTCAAGTTGTCCATTTGTCAATCGATCCGCTGTGTACGCACATAGATCTGTCGAGTGTAATCGTATGTTTCATTTTATTTATAGAAAGGTCAACTTACAAAACAATTTTCATTCATAAGGGACCGACCATTTAACCTGAAAGGGGGGGGTTATGGTTTTTTTTTCNAACCCGCGCGAAACAAATTATTTATTTTTTGCACGCGTATCAACGAAATATTTTTTTTCAAAATTAACATTATTTTTTTGGGCAGAAAGCCTCATTCAGAAAATTTTTTTTCATCATTTTGGCAGCCAAAATATTTTTTCACATAAATTCAGATCCAAAATATTTTTTTAGAAAAAAACCATAGCCCCCCCCCCTTCAAGTTAAATGGTCGGTCCCTAAACTCTTATTTTCCCACAGATATCGGTTGTTTAAATGATAACTTGAGCCAATGAAACGATTTTATTTGAAGTCATTTTCGGACAAACTTAATTATTCCTGTTGTTGTATGTAAATGCCTAACTTTTAGCTTAAAAGTTTGTAACATAATCTGGTAACTGTCTTTATTTTATCATTGTTTTTTGGAATGTATTTCGTACATAAAACTTATATCGTCATAACATCCTTTTCGATCATATTGACTATGTTTCTTCCCATGAATGAGAGAAAAATGTGAAATCATTTCATAGTAAAAAAAAAACACAGAAATGCTTACAATTTCCTTGATAGAAACTGAAGGATTGGATAATAGAATTTTTTAGTTGCTCCAATAACGAATAAATGTTACTAAATATTCAATACTTTAGCAGAGAATAGGTTTTCTTACTTATAAAGATGGTTTGCTTGACTTTTATTCTGATTTATGTTTTAATCAAAAATTACATGATTCGGGGTTTACATTGCATCAATCTACATGCTTACTTTTTATCCTTTACTGGTCACATTAAACGAAAAAATGAATAGTGAAATCCAAATACCAAAAGATTTTGTGCAACCATGGAATCTGAAATTCACAATTAGAAGAGGTTCTTTTACAATAAATAAGTTAAGAATGAATTCTTGTACAGCTTTACGGTTATGTTCTGTGATCATAAATCGGTATGGAACGTTTTGTCTTTCCATAGGTACAACATCAGTGGTAATAAAAGGCTGTCTGATATAGAAAAGGAAAATGAAAGTTTGAGCACAGAACTAACAATAAGTTTACAAACAATTGAAAAATTAAGACAAGACTGTAAAATTTTGGAGAGAAAGCAAGTATCAAATAACAATTGTCTTGGTCATTGAATATTATTTGCTTTGATATCAACCAAAAATAAAAAAAGTTGAAACTAATTGGTCATTCTCTTTTGCATTTTCATCAACCTTTTTCTCTTCAGTACAGATAAAATGCAGCTGTTTTTGTTAGTTAAAGTTTTGTTCGCATTATGATATAATGTAGTCATCAGCGTCGTCTGTTTACAGTTAAATTTATGTTGTAATGTAGGAATTATTTTGGAATTAATCGTAACGTTTCTTGAAGATCACAATACAGTATTAGTTTATGCACCACCCGTTTCAGAATTGGGACGACGCAAAAGTGCCAAAGTAGGTGTTTTCAAATATTTCATGACACTGAAATCTTCTTCACTGTAATCATATTTTCAGGTAATATTTTGATTGTATTTATGACGAACTCTGAAAAACCATTTTTTTTTTAATGTTTAGTTTGCTCCTATGCCCTTATACAAATTAAAGACTGCGATTAGAAATCAGTTTTTTGATTCCTTCACCAATTCATAAGAATAAAAAAGGGGATCGAAATCTTAGTTCTACGTATGACCCTGATTTTCCATTATCATGGGTGTTAATGGATTGTTCTTCTGTCGATTTCTCAAGTAGTATGTCAGGGGTTTTGTCTGTTCTGAATCGAAGTTGCTTCTTTTTAATCTCCTGTTGTTAAAATATCTACAGTTTAAGTAATGTGTTAGTTTGACACTTGTCATTTGACCTTGACCTCAGTTATTGTGATTTGAGACGTGTTATTTGTTATGTGTAATGCCTTTGTATCAAAATGTCCATAAAACTAGTTTTTGTATTTAATTTTAATTTTCGCCGGGTCTCATGGAGTGCAAATCCAGATTATAGTATGGTGAAGGGCCGGCGGCGGGTAGGGAAAAGGAGTACCCAATTTGCGAAATCAAATCAGGTTCACCTGACTTTATGGAATTATTTAAGTATTTTTTGTCTATTTTTTCCGGACTTAGGAACTTAGTCATTTCGTATAGACATTTTGAAGAGAGGGTACCTACTTTGTAAAATCAACTCCTCCTACAGTTTGCAACCAAGACCATTGAAACTTCACAGAATGTTTCTATATATATTGAAGATGTGCTCCTGACTTTATGGAATTATTTTAGAATTTTTTTCCTACTTTCTGGCCTTAGGAACTTAATCATTTCTTAATCGACTCTTTCAACAGAGGGTTCTTATTTTGTGAAATCAACTCCTCCTACAGCTCACCACCCAGATGTTTGAAACTTCAGATACTGCTTTTGTATATAAGGAAGATGTGTATCTGATTTTAGGGAATTATTTCGGAATTCCTTTCCTATTTTTCCGGACTAACAGTTCTTAGGAACTTAGTCATTTTTTATCAACACTGTACCTATTCTGTGAAATCAACTCCTCATACAGTTTTCAACCCAGATCTTTGAAACTCCGGATATTATTTTTATATATAAAGAAGATATGCACCTTACTTTATGTAATTATTTCGGAATTTTTTCCCTTTTTTCCGGACTTGGGAACTTAATCAATATATATCGACATATTCAACAGAGGGTAATGATTTTGTGAAAATCAGCTCCTCCTACTGTTTTCAATCCAGATCTTTGAAACTTCACTGAATGTTTATGCATATATTGAAGATGGGCACCGATTTTTTAAAGTATTTGAAGACTGTGGAACTTAATTTTTGTTATTGATATTTCAAGAAGAAGGTATCAGAACTCCTCCTACACATTTTACCAAGATCCTTCAAAGTCAACAGCATATACTGCCCACACAGATCCATTACGTTAAAGGTCATCTATAAGGAACCTATAAAACAACAACACCAAAATGCAACCCGGCCATTTGAGTCTTTGACCTATTTTTCATTATAAAGGTCGCCTATCAAATATAGATTTAATAGAACATGTTATGTTTTTAGAAATGAAACAGAGAGATCAAAGTACAGGGAGACTTTAAGTCAAATACAAACAGAGTTAAGTAAGAAGAAACTAATGGAAGTTGATCATCGAGAAACTTCTAGAGCACAAGATCACGAAAAACAAAACCTGACATCAAAAATTTTCGTCCTAGAAAATGAAAAAATCGAATTGAATGACAGGTAAGAGGACCATTAGATCAGAGACAAAAAAATCCCATTTAGTATGTTATATTTGGCAAGTTGAAAATTGAAGGAAAACATTCTACAAAGCAAATATATCTCTAGAAATTAAGTCAAACCTGACAAAACCAGACCTGCAGTTAAAACTACATTGAATATGAATAGAAAGACTGAACAAACGATTAAAGTATATTCTGATTTTATTCTGTTGTCTTTTTCGGTTTCCTGTATTCAATTTAATTCAAAATAAAATTTAACTGTTTTTAACTATTCTGGATTCACTCATGATAAATGTAATGAAAATTTGTTTTTGTTGACAGAATTCAAAAAGCAGAATCAAATTTAAGGCAGATAGAATTGATCAAAGACGAGAATGAACGTTTGAAAAAATCGTTATCAGAATTGAAGAAAGATGTGAAGGATATTGATGCAAAGTAGGTTATGTTTTGTCTAGAAACGTAAATTTTGGTATCTATAGAAAGCTATAATCAACACGTTGCTTATAATTCTTGACCGGAAACACTTTGATCCTCTAGCAAATCATCTCAGAATCAATTCAAAGAATCAGCTCTAAGAAATAACACTGAAAAGTTAACGATAACTTCAAAAATATTAGTGTCTTTTGTTATGCTTCATCCGTCTCAACAGTCAATTTACTGTAGAATAAGCTGTAAAATGAGGACTTCATATGACAGAAGGGATAGCACTACCTACAAATTAAAAACTCGCTTAAGGGATGCCAGAATCGCTGTTTTTGCAATAAAAATTTAGTTATAAGCGTCATGAATTTTCAGTTTTATGGTTTATGTATGGGTCCAGGGATGATGCAACTGCATTTACATTGATGTTAATTAGATGTCCTCATAATTTTATAGATATAAAAAACAGACTATGGAAAATGAGGATACCACTACAAATTTAAAGGGTGAATGTGAAAGACTAAATAAGGAACTGAATATTGCAAGAAAAGAAACAGAAAGAATAACTAGAGAAAAGGAAAAATTAGCTCAGGAACTTCAAACAGAAATTAATGTAGCAAAGTCAGAACATGACAAATTAAGGACTGACAAAGATCAACTCGTTGCTTTATTCAAAGAAGAGTCAAAGAAAGACAAAGATAAAATACTTCAGCTAGCAGAAATGAATAAGACACTCCAAACTCGGTATATATTTTAGTAATGATATTTTTTTATTTTGCTTCAATTAATAGTTGGATAATCAATTATACATAAAATGTATTTTACCTTGATTTAATGCTTAAATTAATTGATATAAGCTGTTTTTGTATATTTATAGTTCTGAACTATTATATAAATTCAAAACATGGTACGAATTCTTTAAAACTTCAGTTTTTAGGCCTTCAGCTATATTGGACAAAAAGTTTGTTTTTTTTGCGTAAACTAACTAAATTTGTGTTCAGTTTCTGATATTTTATAAAATTTATTGTGGGCATTGATTTCTTGGAATTGTCGTTTGCGAATAACTAAATACTGAAGTTGTGAAGAATTAAATTTATGATTGCACAGGTTTATGCATGGTTCATGAAAGCCATCCATTATTAATAAAAGCTGTTTACACATAGCAAAGTGTTGTGTATAAAGCGTATATTTCACGATAAAAATGTTTGGCATGTAAAATCTCCAAAACAAAAGCACAAAATTTTTGCATCTTAACTATGTTATATTATTTTGATTTTTTTTATATTTTCGTCTTGACTGCTAGCCTGCTACGAAAGTCACTGAAAGTAAGACATAGCATAACTTTCTGGTTCATTTGCGACGATAGTGGCGTAACCTTCCTTAAAACCTTAATAGCATTTTTAGTATATCCCTTTTCTACATCATCTTGTGATCACAGGCAGCTGAGAATTATAACTTTCCAGTATCGCATGTTTAAGATGACCTTGACCCTGTTTTCATGGTTCAATGCATCATAGAAAATACGACATAGTATCATATTTAACCATTTCTCAGGGAATGTAATGCATAGGTGCGTTGGTGTGTCTTTGTCCAGTCTGTCACTTATCAATTGACCTCGACCTCATTTGCAAGGTTTAGTGACTTTGTAAATTTTGCAACATAGTTTTATATTCAATTCAATTTCTGCGCCATTGTTATGTAAACAAACACCATATCTTGTTTATTGCTACATTTAAATGTAACTTTGACTTTCATTCCATATATAGTTCTTTGACTATCTTTATGTTTTTTAGCTCACCTGGCTATGCCAGGGTGGGCTATTGCCATCACTTGGCGTCCGTCGTCCGTCCGTCCGTCGTTAGCTCACTTTCATAACTAAATAGCAGAACAATACCTATGGGGACTAATTGTGCGCCACTTTTAGCAGATTTGTTTCTTTATTGGTATGAAGTCAGGTTCATACAAGAGCTAGTTCAGAAAAAAGATAATAATCTAGCCAAATCCTTTAATTTCAGTTTCCGTTATATAGATGATGTTCTTTCATTGAACAATCCTCAATTTAAGGATAACCTTCATCTTATATACCCAAATGAACTCGAAATTAAAGAGACCACTGATACACCATCATCAGCATCATACCTTGACCTATACCTCTACATTGACAACTCTGGACGTCTGAAAACAAAACTTTACGACAAGCGTGATGATTTCGACTTTCCAATAGTGAACTTCCCGTATTTGAGCAGTAATATTCCCACTTCTCCGGCATATGGCATGTACATTTCACAACTCATTCGCTATTGCCATGCCTGTAGTTTGTACAGCGATTTTTGTTTCTGTTTCACAAATGATAACAGATATCTTTGGGTAGATCCAGAGTTTGTTACCGGGCTGACTAACACCGACTGTGACAAAACTGGACTTTTCACTGGCAGTGTGACGGGTGCCACGCGTGGTGCAGATCATGCTTACCCTTCCGGAGCACCTGATGATACCTCAGTTTTATAGGGGTTCACACTGCTAGTGCTTTAGTTTTGTATCGTTCTTGTTCATTTTTGTTTATTTGTTTTGTCTTTGTCATACTGTCTCAATTCGTGTTGCTGTGAATTGCCGTGATTTTGGATTTATGATTTTAGAATTTCCCCTTTCCTCGTTCTTGCTTCGGTATTCGTTAGCCGAATATTCAAAAATCTTCTCCTCTGAAACCACTGGGTCAAATGGAACCAAACTTTAACTCAATCATCACTAGGGTATCTAGTTTCAAATTTGTTATTTTGTTTGTCTTAGGTCATACAACATGGCTGTGGTTACTAAAAATAGAACATATGGGTAAATGACAGTTTTTTGCAAATAACTCAAAAACCGTTACAGATATCAAAAATCTGACGGGATAAAAAATGATCTACCCATGCTGAAATTATGAAGAAAATCTGAAGACCCGTCTAAGAGTTATTGCCCTTTTTCAGTAAAATTTTCAAAATTTTGATGTTTTTTATTTTTTATTAAAAAAACTATAACAGATAGAGGTTAAGTTTAAATTGAAAAAATGTTCAGCATGTTAAGATCTACCCACATGGATATTTTGAAGAAAATCCAAGTATCTATATATGAGTTGTGGTCCTTTATTGGTCAAATTTTTCGTGATTTTTTACTTTTTGTCCTATATTTCAAAAACGCTTTGAGATAGAGGTCAAGTTTATATAGCAAAAATGTTAAGCATGTTAAGGACTAGATTTTATTGAACACATTCAAGTTTTCCGACCACTTCCAAGATGGCCGCCAGCGGGGAACTTTGTTTACCGTTTGACCTAATGGGAAAATTCATACAAAGAACTTCTTCTTGAGAAACACTGAATGGATTTGAACCAAACTGGGCATAAATGATGCTTATGAGGTGCTGACCAAGTGTTGTAATTTTGGTGCCGATCCATCATCCAACATCCGCCAGCGGGGATCTTAATTTTAACATTGGACCCTATGGGAAAATGCATACAAAGAACTTCTACTTTAGAACCACTGAATGGATTTGAACCAAACTTTCCATGAATGATGTTTATGAGGTGCTAACCAAGTGTTATTACTTTGGTACCAATCTGTCATCTTACATGATTGACAGCATTGGACCCTATGGGAAATGCACACAAAGATCTTTTAGAGAACTACTGAATGGATTTAAATCAAACATGACATGAATGATGCCTTTCAGGTGCTGACCAAGTGTCACCAGCTGTGAACTTAATTTAACAAAAGATCTTCTTCTGGAGAACTGCTGAATAGATTTAATCCAAACTGTGTTTATGAGAAGCTGACTAAGTGTTGTTACTTCAGTTCTGATCCATCATACAACATGGCTGCCAGCAATGAATTTGACCCTAAGGGGAAATGCATACAAAGATATCATGGAAAACCATTGAATGGATTCAATTTAGACATTGCATAAATGAAACTTGTGAGATTTTGACCAAGCTTGTTACTTTGGTGCTGATCCGTCTTCCGACATGGCCACCAGTAGCAAAACTTAGTTTAACATTGGACCCAGTGAGAAATGCATAAAAAGATCTTCTCCTCTGAAACTGCTTGAACAATTTCAGTAGAATTTTGATCTGATAGTCCTTTTGTGACCCTCTTCAAAGTTTTATGTTAAATAGCTGCCAGCATGGAACGTAGATTAATAACATAGGCCCTTAAGTTTGGAAACTGCATTCAAAAATCTTCTCTGAAACTGCTTGAACAATTTTAATTAAATTTTATAAAAAGCTTCTGATTTTTATGTACATACACCACCAAAGATGGACCATCATTTGGAATTATAGTGCTGCAGGACCCAGGTGAGCGATACAGGCTCTTGAGAGCCTCTTGTTTTACATTTAAAATGTCTATTTCCTCAGCAGTTATATATGTTACACTTGGACAGTCCATACTTTGTCAATTGTAACATTTTTGTTGGGACTTGCCAGTCTGACTGCTTTAAAGTAACCCTGACCTCAATTTTATGGTTCAGTGACTTTATTAGCTTTTTACATTTATTGCGTTTTCCTTTGGCTATCTCAGCCTACATAGCACATCTGCTCAAATCATATCCAGTTGACCGGGTCTTGTGAAGAAACTTAGTTGGAGTTATCAAGGAATTGTTTCAAAGTTTGACAAACAATTTCCTATTCATCCGTTTTGCAAGAAATAAATCTACTTTATTCTGTTCATATGATCCTCACCAATACTGAAATATTCAAACGAATAACTTGGAAACTAGGTCACTGATAACTCTGCAGAGACAAAATTGTTTGAATATCACAACTTCATAAAACTGCCAAGCAAATGAAAGACAATTGTTGACAACCATGAGGAGATGCAAAGAAAGACAGGCTCTATGTTTGGTTAATGTAGATACTTTAACATTAAATAATGTTAGCACAAAAAAAATGCGGTCCTAAAACAACCACAAAGCTTTTTTATACGACCGCAACACTTTTGCGGTCGTATTATGGTATGGCGCAGTCGTCGGCGTCGGTGTGGGCATCTGTGGCCAGCATAACTTTGTTTCTATTGACGGATCATCTTCAAATTTCAGTATGAGGTTTCTTGGCAAAAGGTTAAGTCCGGGTTTTAATTTCAGGTTCGTGGCCCAACCCGTTTCAGAAAAAGAGGCCAAAAAGGGGTAAAATTGGGTATTTTCGTGTCTGTGGATAGCATAACTTTGGTTAAAGTGCACGGTTCATTTTCAAATTTTAGTATGATGTTTCTTTGCACATGCTTTAGCCCAGGGTGTAATTTTATGTTCCTGGCCCCGCCCGTTTCAAAAAAGGGGCCAAAAAGGGGTTAAGTTGGTTGTTTCACATATTTGACTGTAGAATCTTTATCATTTATTAGCTCACAGCTATTGCCATCACTTGGCGTCCGTCGTCCCTCGTCCGTCCGTTAAACTTTTTACATATTCATCTTCTCCTCTGAAACCACTGAAGTAAATTCAACCAAACTTTACAGGAATGATGTATGGAAGGTCATATACAAAGATTGCTCATTTTGTTCCGATCCGATACAGCGATGGAAACGTTCAACATTCCCTACCACACGCACACGATTCACACGATGAACGCACACGGTTCACACGTTGAGCGCACACGATTCGCACGATGAATGATACAGAAAGTTCTCAATCGTGTATCGTATACCGTGTATCGTGTACCGTGTACCGTGTATCGTGTACCGTGTACCGTGTAACGTGCACCGTGTCGGTTAAAAAATCTTATATATTTTCATGAAACGAACTCAAAATGAAAAATATCAGCGTGCAATAAAAGTTGAGATATTCTAAATCTCAAAGCATAAATAAAATGGTTATTTACGTGATACATAAAGATACAGATAATTTTGACAAAAGAAAATACTAGTAGTCGGTTTTCCATATGAAATAGCGTGTTACAAACTTTCTCCC
>MJUU01032396.1:32353-52015 GCA_002080025.1 Modiolus philippinarum
GGAAAATTCAACATTTTCCGATTTCAATGAAATTTGGTTTCCAAATACATATTGATGTTCACAATAGTCCTAAGTTGGTCCCCTTTCAAAAAAGTGTCTGTCAAGTCCGCATCATATCCAAGATGGCCACCAGCGCGTGAAGCCTGGTTTTATCATTGGACCCTATGGGAAGGTATTCAAAGATATTCTTCTCTGAAGCCGCAGAGCCAATCGGAACCAAATTTGGCCAGAATAGTCGTTAGGTGGTTCCCTTTCAAAAATGAGTCCGGCAAGTCTGCACATCATCTAAGATGGCCACCAGCGGGGAACTTAGTTTAACATTGGACCCTATGGGGAAACATATTCCAAGATCTTCTCTTCTGAAAGTACTTGGCCAATTGGAATCACACTTGGTCACAATGGACCTTAGTTTGTCCCCTTCTTAAAATGTGTCTGGCTTGTCTGAACAGATTCAAGATTGGCATTCAACATTGGTATTATTATTTTTGACTGTATTTGTCAGCAATGGCCCAGGTGAGCGATACAGGCTCTTGAGAGCCTCTTGTTTCCGTTCCGATAAAAAACATGGCCGCCATCGCAGAACTTAGTTTAACATTGGACCCTATGGGAAAATCACATTTTCATCTTCTGCTCTGAAACCACTGAAGCAAATTCAACCATACCTTACATGAATGATGTATGGAAAGTCCTGTACAAAGATTGCTCATTTCATTACAATCAGATAGAAAACATGGCTGCCAGCATGGAACATAGTTTTACATTGGACTCTGTGGGAAAATCACATTTTTATCTTCTATGAAACCACTGAAACAAATTCAGCCAAACTTTAGAGGAATGATGTACAGAAAGTACTTTACAAAAACTACTCATTTCTTTTTGATACGGTCAAAAACACGGCCTCCACTGCAGAACATAGTTTAACATTGGAGCCAGTAATGAGAAAGCCATCCTTTTCATCATCTTCTCTGAAACTATTCAAGCAAATTTAACTAAATGTATAGAAGGTCCTTTGCAAAAATTACTCATTTCAATAAGATAAGACAAAAACACAGATGCTAATGGAGAACTTAGCTAAATATTAGACCCCATTGGTAATAAACATATTTTTGGTCATGCATGGCATAAGCAATTTGTCAGGTGAGCGAAACAGACTCAGTCTCTGAGCCACTCGTTCTCCTAAACGACTGCTTGTATTTCGATGAAATGTCACACAAGTGAAGTACACTACCTGAAGATGTGCATTAAGTTATATGGTTGCTGCCTGAAATTTTGAAGGGGGATAATTTGTCTTTTAATATTTTCTGGAAAAAGAGTAGTAGATGAACTTTGTCAGTGGGTGTGATCCTAAACAGCTCTTTGGATTTTGATGAAATGTTACACAGTTGTGGTACACCACCTGAAGGTGTGCATGAAGTAATATGGTTGCTGCCAGAAATTTGAAGGGGACATTATTTGTCTTTGAAAATTTAATTGAAAAAAGGAGAAAATCTTGTCAGCGCATGTTCTTCTAAACTGCTTCCTTGATTTTGATGAAATGATACACAGTTGTAGTACACCACCTGAAGATGTGCATGAAATTATATGATTGCTGCCGGAAATGTTTAAGGGGAGATATTTCATCTTTAAATATTTTCTGGAAAAAGTGGGGAAGAACCTTGTCAGCGCATGTCTTCTTAAACGGGTACTTGGAAATTTATTAAATGTCACTCAGTTGTAGTACAACTATTGAAGATGTGCATGAAGTAATTGGGTTGCTGTTCAAAATTTTGACTGGGAGATAATTCGTCATTGAGTATTTTCTTGAAAAAAAGGCGGAGGTATATCATTTTGTCCATACTTATATTGTGTCCACGCATTCTTAAATTTACACTTGCCATATTGATTCAGGGTTTAATTAGCGGGGGTATAACTGGCTACCATTCAGCTCTAGTTTTGTTAAAGTTATACATTCATGTCCATTTCTCGAGAGTTGTAACACCTAGATGGTGCATTTTTTATTGTTTCATCTTTTTTGGTACATATAAGTCTGATATCTGTCAGGTAACCATGATATTCATTTTATGGTACACTGACTTTGTTGATTTTTAATGTTCATGTTAATTTCTTGGCAAATACAAGACCAGTACTTATAACATTACGTAATTGTGACTAGTAAGTGTCTATTTGTCAGGAGTGCGATAAGCAAGTTGCCTCAACCTCAACTTTGTGCTTCAATGAATTAGTTATTTTTTCAACATACATGTCTATTGCACACCAATTGCAACAAGTAGACTCACCTGAATAATTCCATTGTTCCTTATAGTGAATACCTGTCCATATCAAACTTATATCTAACATTCAACCCCGAACTTGACCTTACAACTTTATTGAACATCGAAAATGTGTCATTCTGTATTGATGACAAATATATAATGTTAATATTGTGACGAGAAATATATGTCTACACTTGTGATAAATACCGAGAAGACCCCTATTCAATTTAAGTTCTGTCAGTACATTGTATATGAATTTTATGTTGGTCTTTTAAGGGCTTTACAACAGACAGAGAGGACAGGAACCGAAGATTTCATAGATAAAATGACAAAAGACAACGACCGATTACGAAATGAAAGGAATTCAGTAAAAACTGATATGTATCAATTGACAAAAGATAATGATAATTTAAAAAAGGAAATTATTACAGTTAATGATGAGTATGAACAGTTAAAAAAGAAGAAAACTGAACTTGTCTCTCTATTCAACATTGAATCTGAAAAGAACAAACATACTATACACAAGTTGGAGAGAGAAATCGAAACTCTTCGTGAAAGGTAATTATAAAAATATAAATAGTTGTTAAACTATTTTGTGTTGCATTAGTTATTGTTGTTTTAATTTTGGAAATACTTCTATCATCATGCTTTTCAGCCACCTGGCTATGGCCAGGGTCAGCTTTTACCATCACTTCGCGTCCGTCTTCTTCTTTGAAACAACCAAGCTAGTTATACCCCCGCAAACGAAGTTTAGTGGGTATATCGGAATCACCCTGTCTGTCTGTCCATCTGTCTGTCTGTCTGTCTGTCGGTCTGTCTGTCTGTCCGTCTGTCCACACTTCTTGTAAGCGCAACTCCTCTTAAACCACTTGAAGGATTTTGATGAAACTTTACACAAATGTATACGGAGATGTACCTGAAGGAATATTGTTATTGTCTGAAGCCAAAAAGGGGAGATGATTTGACTTGACTATTTATTGATTCCTTCTGCAATGATATTTTGGACTTGGACAATTTTCAAAGAAATAATTCAAATGATATCCAGTAGATATTGTGAAATAAAGCTGTGGGAGAGAATCATGTTTTCATAAAGAAGTATTTTCAAAGTATTGGAACAAAATTTCTCTAAAGCTTAAGATATTTGTGAAAAATGTCAAAGAGGCCAAAAAGGGGTGAATTTAATTTTTGTCGTATTTCGACAGAAAAGTCATTTCTTGAGGATTATGTCATTGTGTCCATACTCATATTGTATCCACACTTGTATTGTGTCCACAACTGTATTGTGTCCACACCCACCTAAATTTGCACTTGCCATACTGATTCAGGGTTCAATGAGCCGGGGATATATCTGGCTGCCATTCGGCGACAGCTCTTGTTGGAACTAAAATTGCTCTCAATAAAGCACAAGCAGTGTGAACCCATACACAAAATTAAGAATTCATCAGGTATTCCTGAAGTGACATGTTTTATCGTGTAATCAGCTATATCGATGAAAGTGTCCGATATTTAAATAAGCTTGCATGAATTGGCTGATCATACTAAAAATATTTTAACATTTGGTATCCTTTCCCTTGTTATTGGTTATTAAACTTTTGCTCGCTTAGGAAAATATTGTATACAGTATTACACTTGTTTGTCTGTCTGTCTGTCATTCCGACAGGAACTCTTTCGTCAAGGATTTCTCAGCTTGTATATGTTTAAGTCATATAATAATTGTCATGAAGCTTTGTGGTATGATAGATCTCCTTTTCAAATCCATTACCAATCTACTTCCTTTTTTCCTGAAAACATTTATTTTCGATAATAGAAATATATCAAAATATCTCGTCAATTGTTACTCAGCTAGTTTATGAACAAATGATTGCCAACTGCTGTAGATTTGATACGGCTTCCGGTGCTTAATCCCGTGTTTATAAAATATGATTGACAGGTAGACGAAGAAGCTGTGTATTAGGAGAGACAATTAAATGTGCATATATGTGTAACAGGGGAACGTACATGTATTTGCAAATTAAGTAAATGCGGACATAGTAAAAAATCAATAAATCAAAGTGAACCAGTTCCTGAAAGATGATGATTGACAGGCAGATGTGAAGGCTTGAATTGCGAGAGTAAATTAAATGAGCATAGTTTTGGCATGCAATATTGCTATACTGTACAGGATTCGCAAATTAAGTCAATGTTGGCAATGGAAGGCAGTTGACGTCGATATAGGGATCAAAACAGAGCGTACGTGTTACACGAGGATATTCACCAATCCAATAGTCAGACTTGTCTGACATGAACATTTACCTTGTGTTTTATAAAAATTAACTGTTTTTATCAAAAATCTAGCTCCTACAAATATTACAGCTTCATTCCGTATATTTCACTCAGTAGATGTCCTTAGTACTGCATTTGGCTTCTTATCTCAATACTTTGGTTTTCCACATTATTTGATAGTAATGCTGCTGATGAGAGGTTACTTATTGAAACACATGTACAGCATAACAAAATTTATTTTTTGTTAATTTGGTATTTGAGTATTTTTATACTTGGAATTGTTCCATAAAAATGAAATCAGTATTACAAAAAAAACAAAGGTTTCTATAGATATTACAGGTTTCTACTTGTTTAGTTTTAAAAAGAATTTATTTGCCACAATTTGGTAAATGTTTATTTATGAATGATTTTAATCAACACCATTCATGATAAGCACATTTTTGGTTGGTTAAAATTAATACGTTGATGTTCATTCAAATGAATAGAATATATGGCATGCCATTTTCATATTTATTCACTATTTAAGATATAAGATATCTTATATATTAAATAAGATATCTGATATATTAAATGAGATATCTTATATATTAAATAAGATATCTCATATATTAAATGAGATATCATATATGTATATTTATATAAGATATCTTATTTAGTAAATAAGATATCTCATATAATATATAAGATATCTCCTTTAATATATAAGATATCATATTTAATATATAAGATATCTCATATGCTATATAAGATATCTTATATGTTAAAATTATATAATGTTATAGGTAATTTAATGTTGTAAATATTCTATAATGCATTTTATTCATTGTTTTTAATTTGTATGGCCTTAATATGATGTAATTTGTTTGGCCTAGTTATGTAATTTTTTTACAATAAACAATGGTCAAGGTTATTACACCTAAGAACATGTGGAATATTCTAGAATTTAAATTCAGATTTTAACACATAGATTTTTCTAGAGGTTTTTCTTACATAATAATTTTAGTCATGTGATTGTCAGTTGATTAGAATGTTCTTGTTAAATCTTGTGGATAGATTTTTCTAGAAATAATAAATGTATTTATATGAGGTAGCCGATAAGGGTTAGGTCAGTCAGTTTAATAAGTTTATACAGGATTAATTAGTTTATATAGGATTATCACGCACATCTTTTGCATTGGAAATCGACATCAATTATTGTGAATCTATTATCAACTATTTAGTGAGGATTATAAGGATTATTCTATTGGACATTTATTGGTGGAATTAAGTGAACTATTCATTTGGATTATTACTTGGACTTCCTTNCTAAAACAAAATATAAGAACGATAATAAGACGATTTCTGTTTTGCATTATTGGGGTATTTTAGAATTGCAATAAAAATAATACACAATCATATTGGACAAATATTGCACATAAATATTCATTATTCTAATACGATATTAATTACAAACATTTGTAAATTAATTAGAGTATTTATATGTTTACAATGAACGACACGTAGAAGACAGTTTAATAAACTAGTGATGCAAGATATGTTATTATTTGTTTCCACAAATAATTCATCTGATAACCGAAAAAACACAATAAATATGAAAACACTCTACATATGATTGCAATGTTCAATGATTATAAATCACATCACACGTGGTGAATTAGATAGTAACTGTATTTTACTTTGAGTCTGTGGGAGATAAATCTTTGCTGCATGTACAATTACATGTCATAATTAATTTCTCTTTTCAATTTCCGTTCTGTATTTCATTCAAAACTCATTTCTCATAACATTGTACAGAATTCATTTCCTGTTTAATTTGCATTAAAATTACATTGTTACATATCCCTAATTTGTTTTAGTTTGAAAATTTTCACAACATAGTGACAGTTTAGGAAATGCAGTTATAACAATTATTGGAGTTAATGACCGATTGCTCTGCACTTAACCAACAAACACCATAAACATACTGTAAACAGATATGTCATGATAAGGAGTGTCTACCAAGAATTAAAGTCAAGAGGTTTCAAAATTTTCAATTCTCAAAGGCGAGGGAAATTTAGATCAAAACTGTGTTTCTTTTTGCAAATACCCGAACTTTCATGACATATCCGTTTAATTACACCAATGTTTTAATCATCAAAACGCACCGACGACTTTGGGACAAATAGCATAAAGAGGAATAAGGCAGTATCAAAATATGGCGTTACTTGTAAAAAGCTTATTATATTAAGGGAATTTCTCAATCTTGACGGAAATGTTAAAAATGGCAGAAACTGGGTGCGGATGACCTGAAGATTTTACACGTGTTCTGGCCTCAAACTGATACTGACGATATCTACTGAAATATACAATAGAGGTCGTTTATAACGAACAGGCTTATAACGAAATCAGGCTTATATCGAAGTTAAGAAAATTCCCCAGTCCAAACACAATTAAAACAACGCATCTTTGAAGGCCTATTACGAATTTTTTTATAACGAAATCAGGCTTATAACGAAGAGAATTTAAACACAAACGATATTGTTACTGCTCAAAATTTACCTGATATAACGAAGAAAAATTGTTTAAAAAACAAATCGTTTATGTGTCTACTGTTTTGTGCAAACAATCGAATATTTCAATGGTAGAGTGCACCTGACACTTCCAGGCTTTACTTTTAAAACTTTAACCGATATCACAAAAGAATTAGAAGAACATCTTTCAGAATTTGGCAATACTATATGGTTTCTCTTATAACGAACGATGCTTATAACGAAATAAAATCGGGAGTCCCCTGGAATTCATTATGAGCGAACTCTACAGTATGATGATTCTTTTGGTAAGTTTTGGGTTAAATGTTTCTTTTGTAGCGCAACACTGTTTTACCACCAAGGCTCCTTTTGGCTATTTGGCAGTTTCGCGGAGAGCACTGTTTGGCACACTTTTCCAAATTACGTTTTGTCTGCATTTTTCATTTTCCTTTTCAGGATATTGGTGTTTCTGCATTTAGTTTATTTCGTGCGTTTATGTATTATAAAGAAACAGGAAAGAAAAATTGGAGGTTTTTGTACCAAAAACCAGTTTAACCCTATCGCTACCCTTTGCTAGTGCTGGTGTCCCGAGTTCCTGACCATACGTATCTGGTCAAGATTTGTTGACGAGGCCGAACGTCTCCTAAATATTTCCGACCGTGTGAGTTTTTTTTCTAATTTTGTATATATCATGCAAAGCTATCGAGTCTGAAAAATATTTTCGGTGTTTTAAATTCGACCTTCCTACTTATTACGAATTTTTCGCCGAACATTCCCGTGATTACAAAATTGATTATAGATTTTCCGTAGAGGTCGGATAATTTCCACAAGAGGCTCTCATGACCCAGTATCGATCACTTGGCCAATAGTCCTTTCAATATACAGTAATTTGCATGTTATGTTGGCTGACGAAGGAACCCCAAGGCAAAATTACAACCAAGTTTATATATAATTAGTTCCATATCGTCTTGGGGTTTTAGATGAAAGAATTCTGAACTTTCCCTCAGGTTCCTATATATAACTATGTAGCCCGCTGTCCGCCATTTTGTAAGACATATGAATATAAAAGTAACACATTTTGAAGGAAGGGGATCAAATGACTTTTATGACCATATTTGATTAAAATTGTCCCAGTATCGAATCTGGTATCATACCTCGACCCATATCGGTCCTCGGCTAACGCCTCCGGGCCGATATGACAGCCTCGGGATGATGTCAGGGCCGATATGGAAAAGAGCGTAAATATGTGATATAATTTTATACACTTTACCTTGAAAATGTGGAATTTAAAAGTATATGATGTGTAAATGAAGTCCTGTAATATGTTTGGTAATTTCTGATTCACGTATAGTGTCCAAGTACATATGAACTATCCCAGAGGCTAATAATTGCCATGCAAATTTGCTCTAAAATCTTTATTCCCCTGGATAAAACAAATGCCCCTCTCGTATCAAGGTGCTCGGGCCGAATTCCTTGTCTTAAAATTGTGATATTCGGATTTCCTATGGTTAAGAATGACCAATAATGATTTCCCGAAAACGATTTCGCATTTCCCTTATTAAAAAATCATCATTTGGTAGCCTAGCTAATTTTTTTGTTTAACATAGTGTTATGAGTTGGAAGTTTTATTTCCAACATGTTTACAAAAGGGGTATAGTTCAGTGGATTCGGTGTTCTGCAATGAACTTTAAACTTTTCTTGCTGAAATGATTAGTTTTGAAACTGTTGTAAGACTTCTCATGAAAGTTTATTTCAAGTACAAATGGAAAGACTTTTGTAATCATGGCAGTAATTTCTGTTTATTGTGCAAAAATATGTTATAAATATTAATTAAAATAAGTTTTAACATTCGAGGTTATCTCCCATAACGTTCTGTACGTGGATGAATCTGATCGTGGATCCGAAGCTGTCGGTCTCAACATAATGAATACTCAACCTAACAAAATTAATATAACAAAACAAAATGATGAATCAACAAAACAAAAAGCTTCTTTACACAACAAAAGACAATTTAACATAACAAAATTGCTTCTTTAAAAACACAATCAAAATGTAACAAAACAAAATGATGAACCAACATAACGAAAAATTATTTGGCACAATGAAATGACAATTTAACACAACAAAATAATGAGTTACCATTACAAAATGACAATTTTACTCAACAAAATGATGACCCAACATAATAAAATAATAAACTAACATAATGGAATATTAAGTTGATAAAACAAGAATTATGATGTGAACAAAATGATCAATCAACACAACCAAAAGCATTTTTGACACAACAAAACGACAGGCTACATTTTGTAACACAACAAAATAACAATTTAACATAACAAGAAGAAAATTTAACACAACAAAATAATAAAATAACAAAACAAGATGGCGATTTAACACAACAAAATTACAAGTTAACATAACAAAATGACAATTTAACACAACAAGAAGACAATTTAACACAACAAAATGATAAATCAACATAACAACATAATAAACTAACATAATGAAATATAAATATTTTACGAAAGGATATGGAGTAAATGAACATGAGATCGCAACACATATGTTAACTCCAACTGCAATAATTTTAATGAGTTGTATGGCCATTTCGGAAACCAATTTCTCATCAGCAGCACTAGAACCCAAACAAAGGAAATCCATAATTTCAAAAAATGTTTAAAATGCTTAAAACCAAACGAAATCCGAATAATCAGTAATATAAATATAGCTAAGGACAAAACTACGATTGAGGGAGTTAATCCTTCGGTTTAGAATTTGCATAAATTTAGATAATAGTAATTGAACAAAGTGTACACATGAGATATTATCCCATGTACAAGTACACCATATCTAAGAAAAATAAAGAGCATACATCTCTGCCACGGGGAATTGTTTTACCAACTCCACACTGCAATAAAAGACAAACTCCTGAATTAAATATTTTACGAAAGGATATGGAGTAAATGAACATGAGATCGTAAAGTAAAGTAAAGTAGACAGAACAAAATAAATTATATGAACATATGACAGTAAATTATATGAACATATGACAGTTATGGCGTTCCATACTAAACATTCCGATGTGTGTTGTTTTTACATTTGAAAATCTGCATTACAAAATGTAGGACTAGACCATTAAAGGCTGAAAAGCAATAAATTGTAACTAGTATACGAAGTAAATGTAGAACTTACTTAAATAATACCAAATTCTGTTAATGTTATGGCTCGTTCTAATGTGGCAGCAATGGCAATAATGTGTAAATATACATACGGGTTTAATTTTTAACGACAATAATGGCCACAAATATATATATTTCCTACAAACCACCATTTAATTCATGAATTATTTAATGTTTTTCCTTTAATGTATCATATTGTGTTTGTCACTGCCATATCAGTGACTACGAACTTCATGTTAATTTCAATTATCAAATTAAACTGTACAAGTCCAACAGTACATGTACTTAGTTTGCGTTTTCTACCCATAAACAAACCAAATCTACAAAACTATATATAAAATGGTAAAATGGAAAAAGAAACTTACAACTGCAAATATGTAATTCCGATTAGATATAAAATTTACTTTTCAATAGTTCACATTTTTCTGAAATAGTTTTAGCCATCTGGCACATACTTAATATAATAATACTAATAAAATTATTTTCAATGCACATTTGACAGGAGAAAAAGGGAATTAATCAATTGTGAACATAATAAATAACAATATCATTAAAGGCATATTAGAGGATTTTTTTTACTTACTACAATGTAGATAACTTGCACCTTTAGACGATATTTTTATTGATTGAACAAAGGATGAGTGGCAATAAGACCCATATTTGGCCCAAAAAAATCAAGTTGTTTAAAATAGTGTGATATTTATGGGAAATATTAACTATTACATCTGGCTACAAAGAAAACATATAATAATACGAATTCCTTTCATTTTGACGTTATTGTGACATCACAAGGAGCCGTCTTTTTGAAAGAAAATCAGAAAATCTGCAATTTTGAATGTTCTCAAAGCAAATTTTCTTTAAGTGAACATGGGGCACATGCAATCAACAACTTCAAACTTTCAGAAATGATGTATTTCACCATTTTACACATTTTGACTAAATATGAAGTTGTTATTCAGATGTGCCCATATTTTTCAAAGCACAAAAATGTGAAAAACACAGCAAATATCTATGAAATTCTGACTATTTCCAAAAATATAGCTTTTGAGTTAACTGATTATCATGAGAATCAAACTGATATGGGAAAAAGCTTTATCATTTTCATAAAGCCCTATAATTGTTCAATGTTTCAGGAACATAAGACGTCTGTTTGTATAGTTTTAGTTTCATGGTAAATCTTGGGCCAAAAATGGGTCTTACTGCCACTCATCCTTTCCTTAACGTCGATTGCGATGGTATATTAGCTATACAAAAAATACCAAAGTTGCATAAATATCTGTAAATTTCGTTATACTGTACACGTGTTTCAAGGAGTAACCTCTTACCAGCAGTATTAAAAGCAAGCAATATGGAAAGCCATAATCCAAAAGTGGTCAAAAAAGAAGTACTCATTACCAAAAAATATCGAAATAGGAGGCCAAATCTATTACCAAGGACATCTACCGAGTGCCATACACGGAATGAAGATTAGTATTTTTAAGTAGTAAAAATTTTAATAAAAACAGTAAATTTCTATAAAACGCAAGGTCCACCAGCAGTGGCATCAACGCAAGGTCCACCAGCAGTGGCATCAACGCAAGGTCCACCAGCAGTGGCGTCAGCCCAATGGTTCAAAATACAAAAATACCAAAAATACAATACTATAACATTAATGAGGAGCTAAAATTTTAAAGTATTAAACTTTTTTTCATACCTTGATTTTTGCAATGTTCTTACCATAACGAAAAATTCATAGGTTGCTGTGCAAATTATTTTGCTACAAATGTTTGAAAGTGACAAATTTGAGCACTTTTGCGCATTTTTAGGCATTTTTGCCCATTTTTGACTATTTTTATGCCCCAAGATCGAGGATCGGGAGCACATTGTTTTTGTCCTGTCTGTTTGTCTGTTTGTCTGTGCGTCCGAAACTTTAACCTTGGCAATAACTTTTGAACCATGTAAGGTAGACTTTTCATGCTTGGCAAGTGTTTAGGTCTGGCTAAGAGGAAAATAAATATGCAAAATAATTTAGGTCAGGTCAAAGGTCAAGGTCACAGAGGTCAAAAAGGGGTGAAATTGGCTGTTTTCACATATTTGGCTGTAGAATACTTATTATTTATCCTATCGAGACAGGTTTTGTTTTATGTTGTTGCTAATAAAATTGAGCAACTGCAGTATGTCGACAGATTTGAGGTAGCATTTACCGCTTTTCAGAAACAAGAGGCCCAAAGGTGACAAACGGAAAAAAAAGAATTTTTAATTTTTTTGTCGGATCTTGATGCAGCATTTTTCTGTAGGTTTCTTATCGCATGTTTAAACAGATACATTTAACAATTAAAACCATTTCAATAAACAAGAGGCCCCAAGGGGCTCCATCTGTTTCAGAATAAAGGGATTGAATTGGGTGTTTTGTGGAAATAAACAACTTTTGAACTATGTGAGATACACTTTTAATACTTGGCAAGTGTATAGGTCTTGTCAAGAGGAACATAAATGTGCAAAATAGTTAGGTCAAAGGTCAAGGTCACAGAGGTAAAAAAAGGGGTAGAATTGGGTATTTTCATATATTTTACTGTAGAAGCTGGGGGCATATGGAGTGTTTCAAAAACACATCTTGTTATTGAAAAAATCTAGCTAAAAGTATTCAGCTTCTTCTTATACTTTCTGAAAAGCTGTAAATAGAAGGAATGAACATATTCAGACCCCAAAAATCATATGTTGGTGTTGATATAATAAAGTTTTGTCCCATTTTCATGCTTTTATGGAATATTTCAGCATTTCCATATTTCCCTAAAAATGTAGATACAAATGTATTCTAAAATTTTAAACAGCTAATGTTTTAAACTTCATCTGTTTTGTGTTTTTTATTGCAAAAATATATAACACTATTTTAAAAAAAGCAAAAATAAATCACAAGTGCATATTTTAGCATAAAATGGCTTTTTCTAACCCAACCCCTATTTTGTGAAAATCTGACATGAATCCAACAGCCAATTAGGGCACTAATCTTCAATTTGAGATAACTCTGAAACCACTTGATAGAAATGAATAATTTTTTGACACAATTTAAAAATGAAGATCAATTTTGTTAATTCATTGCTATTGTACATAAAATATGAATAATTTTAAAATCATTTCGAAACAAGATTACAACAAGACTGAAACATCAGAAGGAATATATCCTCAAGTGAGAATTTAACCGTCAGTCAGCCAAAAAAAAGAATAATAAAATTGATACAACAGAGCTACAAAGATTCAAGAAACATTTGAAAGTTAATATCTTGATAAATTTAAATGGCCGTTTGAAAAGCAGCTCAGAAAACATTTGCATTAGAACGCAGCCAACACATTGAAAAAAAAGGCACGGTCATATAAACTCCCAAGATATAGCAAATAGGGTCTGTAAGTCTCGTCATGTGACACCGATAAATCACGATAAAATTCAAATTTAAAAACGTTTCCCGCCAAACTATGACGTTGTGGGATTATGAAGTCCACATTTTGTGCTTGAAACGTCCTGTTTTTCTGTTAAAAATGTAATTTCCGGGTACAAATAATGTACCCGGAAGTCCTAAACTTGAACGAGACTTACTGACCCTATAGCAGCATTATTTTGTAGTATAGTTTTTTGAAAAATGGACACAATTCTTACAGATTGAATTAAAACCCTTCTATATGATGATGAAGGGAATGTTTAACAATGACGAACGAGCTATATCATATTACACACATACTGCCTGCAACTGAGGATAGTATACTAGATTACCACACGAAGGAAATATATCACCATTGACGATAGTACAGGTACATCGGCAAACGAATACCGAAGCAAGAACGAAAAAAGGGAAAATCCTAAAATTATAAATCCAAAATCACGGCAATTCAAATCCAACACGAATTGAGACAGTATGACAAAGACAAAACAAATAAACAAAAATGAACAAGAACGCCACAAAACTAAAGCACTAGCAGTGTAAACCCCTATAAAAACTGGGGTATCATCAGGTGCTCCGGAAGGGTAAGCATCATCTGCTCCACACGTGGCACCCGTCACACTGCCAGTGAAAAGTCCGGTTATGTCACAGTCGTTGTTAGTCAATCTGGTAACAAACTCTGGATCCAGGGTGATATTCTTTTCTGAGTGTGGTAATCTAATATACCATCTAAAATTAAAGACAGAATGTGTTATATTATACTAAACATCTTGACTGTAATATTACTTCAAGTAACACCAATGACACAGATAAAATGGAGGTTTGGATATCCATAAACCTGTTTTACCCTACCGCTGGCTTTTGCTAGTGCCGGTACCAAGTCCGGCTGTCCTGAGTTCCTATCGTTGTTTACGTTTGTCTTATTTGTGCTTTTTCCTGTGTGTAGATTGTGGTATTTGATTGAAATTTTCAAACATTCTAGATGTTTCCTGTTATCCACTTTTTTACACATAACAATGTAACATAACAACATAACAATTCAATTATAATGTTTGATTATGATGTACATGTATGACATAATCTTGCGTTATTAATTTGCTTGAGACTCTGGCCTGTCTTTTATTTAATAAATTTCTTATGTTTTTATTTCGGTGATCAAACACATGTTCGGGAATCAATTATTGTATCCAAGAAAGTAAAGTAAAATTTCTAAGTCCTGGTCAAAAGCAAGCTCTCAAGTTTGGAAAACACGTGCGGCTAAACATAACTCGCGTACAACTCGTGTAGAAGCTAAGCATGAGAGAAACACAACTTCTTACACAAAATCTGTAATTTTAATTGATATGTTATACAGGACATTGTATTCAATGAATATTAACTTGTCACTGAAAAATATTGCATTATTCTTGGCCATATTAAGAATAAGATTATCTGCAGATAAATACTACTTTACAGAATAAAAATTTATTCACTAACTGTCAAGTTCTTGTTGTTACCATACAGTAAGGATAAGTTGAATTGAGCTAAGCTGCAACACAAGTAACGCAAGATCCGCAAAAAGAGTTAGCTGCAAAGGTTCTTTAACGTACTGCGAGTAGTTTTCTCCCAATGTCAGTTTTGTCAGTTATGATTTTTATTGTGTCTTACAGAGAATTGCTACAGGTGTTAGTCCCGGTCCCGGTCGTGTCCTTTCTGGGTATATGAGCAGCAGCGCCTTCCGGCCATGAGGTCCCGGATTTTAACCGTCTCGCAAACGATACACAAATACGATCTTTGCTTGCTTAATTGTAGATCTATCCAAATTATAAATGAGTTAAGGGTAAGGTGTCTACCATTGCAGTTAGGACTATACAACGTGTTTTGTTACAAATTACAACATAAACGGAAACTTTTATAATGTCTGTGTACAACAACTCGGAAGCAGAGGTGATGTAAGAAGCAAGATAAACTTATAACACACAACGAGCCATACTCTCTCCCTGTTATTGCAGACCTTTCATATTGTTTATTGTTCCCAAAAACCACTCCTGTTACACAGGGTTACATGTAGATATTCCTTTGTATGTAAAGGAAATTGGCTTGGTGAAAAAAATGGTTGCGAATTTAGCCAGAGAACTGAATCTGATTAACTTGACTGGTAGTAGAAGACGTGATACAAAATTTCCAATTGATATCAAAGCGATTGCTACATCTGTGATTAATCCTTATGACAGCAACTATGATTTACTGATAGGATATACTTTAGGAAAAAATGATTAAAGAGATTAATACATAGCTGTTCTATCAAGGGTTATCGCTTTATTCTCCGTACTTCAGACTGAACGACAGCAAAATGTTAATATATAGGATAGCAGTTATTTGTTATAATATAGAACTGCAGCTATTTGTTAAGAAATAGAACTGCAGTTATTGCAAGATTACTTCTTCCATTTTTATGCATATTCAAATACAAATAAGATCAATATCGTAACCTTTGTAAACTTGTACTCTTTATTGTGTTCCTTTTTCTTGGTAGCAATTTTGGAGCAAGCAAAAAGCAAAATTTATTGTTACGAAATTGAAGCATGGTGCAAATTCTTCTTTCTTGTCCTCTACCTAACTATAAAACCAAATCTCCGATAGAGAGGTAGTACATAGGTCTCCCTCCATCAGTTTATCTGACCTGATGGAAGAGGAGATATGCAGATCTGTTCGGAGACGAAACTATAACGTCCGTATGTAAGCAAGTAACTGAATGGAAATGAGGTCAAAATTGGCATCCAGTTCTATTTCGGATTTAGTATGCTGTCATTTTAGCTATATATTTTAGCAATGCTGCTGACAGATCCAGTAAATTAATAATATTAAAAAATATATAATGTCTGGGACTTCACTATTATTATAGTGCACGTGTCCGAATGATTGTCTTTTAAGAATGGGACATTGATGAAATGCCATGATATTTTTATATACAGAATAATTTGTATCCAATTATAACAAATGATGTAGATCATTTGTCAAACGTATCAAATAATCGGATTATTATACCTCATTCGGTTAAAGTCATATTAACCTATTTATATAAATCAAGAAATACGACTATATTTTCAGATTTCCGTCACGGCTTTGAGGAGGTTTGGTGTGGGTTTTGACAAGATCTTAATCCAATCAAACACATATCTACATCTATTATTGAGGTCATTCAAGTGGCAAGAAAATTAATGATGTAGGACGGAATAAATTAAATGATTTTTCAGTACAATGTATGCAATGAAGACGGGTTGAGATGACAAAATGGCGAGAGTTGCTGCCAATAATATACCATCACGATCTAATCGGTCTTGCTAACTTTGATCGACAATTTTAACGCACATCTCTAAAAGCTTGTTCTTAAATATCAAAAGACATTATGAGGACAAAGGCAAGTTCATGACTCTCTTTGATACAAACCAGTATGTGCATTCGAAATGAAACAGTGTCTTTTAGTTATCCTATCCACCCACCCTTCTAAGCTTGAGCAACAACATTTTTTATTAAATATCATTCCCCAAAATGAGTTCGTAGCTAAGCACTTCATTGAATTTTGTTTACAGTAAAACCGAAAGTTCTAATATTAAACGTGCGGGAAAACTGACCCTACTTGATTTTGACTTATTTGCAGAGCGAAGCACATTCGGTAATTTGATTTTTGAGGATTTTTTTTATTCATCTGAAAAATGTATTGTGCAGTCAAATAGTTGAAACCATTAAAAAGATGGCAGTGAATTATTATTTTTTCCGAGTGAAAGAAAATTGACGATTTCACAGATACATCGAATGAAAACCAATAAAAAATGTCGCGAAATTGTACTGATTCATAAATGTACGGTAAAGAAAGTTAGAACCAAATACTCAATCTAAAAATGGAATAATCCAAAGCAAATTGCAAAATCGGAAAACACATAGATGCAAAGATAGCTGACACAGGAGTGAAGAATAACCTTTTTGATTACGAAATAATAAAGTTTGGAGAATTGTTGTCCGGTTAATAGTTATGTATATGATGCAAACTCTTTAAAGGATCATAATGTTTTGTTTTTTGTATAGATCTATCATAACCTGCTATGTTATAATAAACTATAATTGCTTTTAGAAAGAATCGACCCCTTCTTTCTTACAATTTTCTTGCAAAGATGAACTCTACGCATATATCCACCATTTTCATTTATACTAACATTTTATCATACTATTTGTTTCCCTGTAATTCCTATACTAAAATTCACTAGATGTAAATAGACACGGGGGCGTGGGGATACATGGCTTCAGTTTTTCAAAAAACCGAAAATTCTCAAATTCCCGCCTTCTTTCATGGATAGACTTTCATTCGTCTTGTGTAAACACTTATTAACCTATATAAATTACTAGTTATGTCATCTCTATTAAAATAAAGCTGACATTTAACAAAGACTTACTGTAGCGCTTCAGTAGAAATTAAAAGTTGATTAAGAGTGGGATGAAGCTAACATTGATTGGCTTATATTGTAACAAATCAGCTTCTTTTTATTAGTCTATAGAACGCAAGAAACAAATGTAAACAAACTTTACAGCATTTAATGGCAGTTTAAATAAAGTTACTTTCAACCTAAGTGCCATACAAAAATGATTTATGCTGTTCTAACCGTACCGATCACACGAGTTGGTTTATACGAAAAATGAGCACAAATATTTTAATTTCATTTGTATTTGAAACATGTACAGTTGGGTGCAGTCATAACCTCTAATCCAAGTTAACTTTAAGTTAACTTAGAAACAATTCTAAATTAACTTGAAGTTAATTTAGAGCAGACGTAGAACAGATCTAGAAACGGTCATAAAAACAGTCATTTTCTAAGTTAACTTAGAACAGTTCTAAAAGCAGTCATAAAATAGAGCAGTTCTAAAAGTGGTCATAAGACAGAGCAGTTCTAAAAGTGGTAATAAAAACGGTCATTTTCTAAGTTAACTTAGAACAGTTCTAAAGGCAGTCATACAGAAGACCATAACTGCTTTGAGAAAAGGTTATGACCGTTTTTAGAACAGTCCTACTCGATGACTGCTTTTAGAACAGTTTTTGACAATGACTGCTTTTAGAACACTTCTAACACAGTTCTAAGTTAACTTAGAGCAGTCATTAGAACAGTTCTAAGTTAACTTTGTGAGAGGTTATGACTGCACCCAACTGTACTTATAATACTTAGACAAAAGACAAACGTGTTCAACGATATGAATATTTACTTTTAAATTTTAGACCTCTTTTTCAAGCAAACGGATCTTCATTTCCTTTGCATAAACATGTCTTTAATTGTTTCCTTTGTTTTTCATAGACACTGCAAGCAATTATTAAAATGATCAAACGATATCTGCTTAAACTAACGTAGACGTTAGTCGGTCAGTTCTCATCATTTTCAAAATTGTAATAGGTCTACATCTACTTCTATATTACCAAATGAGCAAACATTATGTATTGTTTTAAATCCATCAACATCCGGTGATGTGAAGTCAGTCTCCTGTTATAAAACAGTCATTAGAACCGACGTAGGCAAACGATTACCGAGGCAAAAGGTAGGAGAAGGTGAAAAAATTTTAAATCAAAAATACAAAAACACGCCTTGCCAAATGGAGACAACGTCAGAAAAACAAATAAACACGTGGACTATGACGTTTTTTTTTGTTTTGTTTTTTGGTTTAAGAATTTTCCTCCATGTACACTGTAAATCGATGTATTTTCAACGTTGACCTTGGCGCAAGTAATTTGGTTTGAACTGGCGTAATTCAAAACTTCATTTTTCTTATACTTTTGAAATAAAGAAAAGTTATAACTTAATCGATATTTATACAACGAGAAATAAGTGCACTTTTGAACTAACAGATATATCATGATAAGTCGCGGGTGGTAAGAGTTCCCAAGATTAAAAGGCGAGGAAAATTTGTATTTTTAGCAATCATCCCAACGTTCATGATATACCGAATGTCTCGATTATCAAAACGCTTAGATTAATCCGTGACAAATACCTCGACAAGCGTCTCAGTGAAGGGGTTTTTGCAAAAA
>MJUU01032396.1:69061-90590 GCA_002080025.1 Modiolus philippinarum
ATGTCAGATTTGGATATCTGTAACAGTTTTCGAGTTATTTGCCAAAAACAGCAATTTACCCCTATGTGCTATTTTTAGTAACAGCAGCCATGTTGTTTGGTCCTCGGACTAATCGAACAAAATTTTCAATCTAGATACCCTGGTAATGATTCAGACCAAGTTTGGTTAAAATTGGCCTAGTGGCTTCAGAGGAGAAGATTTTTGAAAAAGTTTATGACGGACAGACGGAAGGACGACAGACGCCGACAGACGCCATTGGTGATGGCAATAGCTCACATGGCCTTTTAGGCCAGGTGAGCTTAAAATGGGGGGTCATGCGGTGATTCTTGGTGGTAATTGAGGCTCAAAAAGGGGTATATTGAAAATAATAAAATATTTTTATGTCGACCAGATCCCATAAAAGGTCAAATTATCATCTCTGGGTTACATTGTTGAAATCAGATTTGCTATAAACCGAATTGTAACATGACATAGTATTTTATTTTAAAACATTTAATTTTATTATCCACCAATCGTAGGAGTTGTAGTGCTTAATACTGAATACAGCTTTGGGTTCAAAACTGGATCCCTGTTCGAAAGTCAATAATTGCGCACATGATACCTATAGCATATATTTACAAACCTCAAAACGTGACATGTCTTACATTTTTAGCAAGCCACACACCAAACAACATCATTTGACGGCATTTCATTAATGGACCTTGGTGCTACAGTTTTTCTCTGTGTTGCCAAGCTTTCGGGGTAATTTTCGAAATTTTCCCTAAAATCATCAATAGTTTTCACACAAAATTCAGCACTTTACAGAACAGAGACTCCTGGCCAAACGACAATTCCCATCAGGTAAATAAATCTATCTCTTAATAGGCTATAATATTGTTAACCAAGTGACAAAATGTCGGAAAGTTCTGAAGACAATTAGTGCAGAGTAATGGCAGCTGAAAGTTTGGTACAATATTTTCCCACTAAAAAGGNGTTCTCTAGTTAGAGTACGACATGTGGACGAAAATTGCAATTTCAAGCTTTTTTGAAATAATCAAAGTCCTATAACTCTGTAACGAAAAATCCAACAACAAAATAAAACAATAGGGAGCTTCCTCTCCTCCTACCCAACAATCCTGCAAAGTTTCAAGAAAAATGATCACAGCATTCTCTACTTAGAGTACGACATGTGGACGAAAATTGCAATTTCAAGCTTTTTTCAAATAATCAAAGTCCCATAACTCTGGAACGAAAAATCCGACGACAAAATAAAACGATAGGGAGCTTTCTCTCGTCATATCCAACAATCCTGCATAGTTTCAAGAAAAATGATCTAAGCATTCTCTAGTTAGAGTACGACATGTGGACGAAAATTGCAATTTCAAGCTTTTTTCAAACAATCAAAGTCCCATAACTCTGGAACGAAAAATCCGACGACAAAATAAAATGATAGGAAGCTTTCTCTCGTCATACCTAACAATCCTGCCAAGTTTCAAGAAAAATGATCAAAGCATTCTCTAGTTAGAGTATGACATGTGGACGAAAATTGCAATTTCAAGCTTTTTTCAAATAATCAAAGTCCCATAACTCTGGAACAAAAAATCAGACGACAAAATAGAACGATAGGGAGCTTTCTCTCGTCATACCCAATAATCCTGCAAAGTTTCAAGAAAAATGTTCAGAGCGTTCTCTAGTTAAAGTATGACGTGTGGACAAACAGACGGACGGACGGACGGATGGACACCGGTATACCATAATAAGACAGGCGTATAAAAATGGGGGGTCATGCGGCGATTCTTGGTGGTAATTGAGGCTCAAAAAGGGGTATATTGAAAATAAAAAAATATTTTTATGTCGACCAGATCCCATAAAAGGTCAAATTATCATCTCTGGGTTACATTGTTGAAATCAGATTTGCTATATACCGAATTGTAACATGACATAGTATTTTATTGTAAAACATTTAATTTTATTATCCACCAATCGTAGGAGTTGTAGTGCTTAATACTGAATACAGCTTTGGGCTCAAAACTGGATCCCTGTTCGAAAGTCAATAATTGCGCACATGATACCTATAGCATATATTTACAAACCTCAAAACGACTGACATGTCCTATATTTTTAGCAAGCCACACACCAAACAACATCATTTGACGGCATTTCATTAATGGGTCACCTCTTATGATTTTCAGAGCTTTATTTCCCAGAGGTCACCCCCTGTCCGAAAAAATGCAGAAAAAAATTTCTCATTTTGAAGATATTTTGGCGTCATTCTATAACATACTGAATGAAAATGAAATTGAAGCCACTATCATATGCAGATAGTAGGAGGTCATCCATGTTGGTACCAAAGACGTTAAATTTTATTAAAGTGTACCCATATCTGGAAGGTGAAATAATAAATCGGCCAATTTTCTCAAAAAGAGCATATTTGAAATAGACTATAGCCATAGAAATAGCAAAAATACCTATCCCTTTGACTAAAATCAATGACATGCCACTTACAATGATGAACACCGTGCCAAAAACTTTTACCTTACTATTTGCCATATTAGGCAAAACGTGAAGTTTCAAGTGCAGCTAAATTTTGAGATTTTTACCAAAAAGTTAATTTTGAAAATATGCCATTTTTCATAAATAAATGCAATTAAAAATATATAATACACTGCTAAAGCTTCTCACATTTCTTCTCTTCTTCTGTAAACTAAAAACTAGACATCGGAGAGATGGCAGCCATCTCTGTGGGCCCCGCTGTAATATAAGTGCAAATTTAAGTGTGTGTGGACACAATACAGGTGTGGACACAGTACAATTGTGGACACTACACAAGTATAGACACCATCATAGATCGTCTTGAAGTGATCTATCTACATGCAAAATATCAAAATATCAAAAGCCTATTTCAAAAGACAAAAAAGTTATAGCCCAGACACGATTTGTCAATAGAAAAGCAAAAATCTGCCCTTGACGACAAAGGTCGGACTGACAGACGGACTGACAGACAGACTGACAGACAGACTGACGGAGTGCAAACCTAAAGTCCCCTTCAGCGAAGCTGGTAGGGGACTAAAAAAATATTGGACCTTGGTGCTACAGTTTTTCTCTGTGTTGCCAAGCTTTCGGGGTAATTTTCGAAATTTTCCCTAAAATCATCAATAGTTTTCACACAAAATTCAGCACTTTACAGAACAGAGACTCCTGGCCAAACGACAATTCCCATCAGGTAAATAAATCTATCTCTTAATAGGCTATAATATTGTTAACCAAGTGACAAAATGTCGGAAAGTTCTGAAGACAATTAGTGCAGAGTAATGGCAGCTGAAAGTTTGGTACAATATTTTCCCACTAAAAAGGAGCAGGGTAAGGGGTATATTTGGCCCCTAAAATTAAGACCCTTATATTTCATAAAATCATGTCTCAAAATACAATTCAATATCAGTATATAATAAACATCGACAGGTTTTACCCAAGTCTTTTTGTTTGTAGAAAAAAATTATCTCCAAAATCCGGCAAATCTAAGCATTTTCACAATAAAGGGCTACGCCGAGCGCAGCATGATACGACCGCAGCATGTCGTCCACTGAAATTTGAAAAAGTGTAATTTTAAGTGAGTATGGACATAGGAAAGAGCTTGACACAATAATAAGATGGAGGCAATAAGGAGATTGACCAAGTAATTAGCTGGACACAAACTAGGGAAAATAAAAATTAGCCCTTATGACTCCTTATGATTCCTCTTTGACCCTCTATAGCTCAGAAACGGTAAGAGCTACGCCCAATCCATTAAAAANTGACAAAAATTTGTCGATTTTCCGCAAATCTGAAAGAAGCATGACATTTGTGACGTCACAATCAGGATTTAATGACGTTACTGCACCAATTTACTTGAGTTTTGAATTAAGCAATATAACAACTATAACATACCAAGTAAAGTTTAAAGGAATACTGCATTTGAAAATATAGCTAGAACTGGGGGCTAAATATGCATCTTATTGTACATACTCCTTTGACAGAATTTTTCACACTGGAGAATTTCCCCCTTCCATTAAACATATTTAGTTGCCGTATGAATAAACATACAGCCTTAATATTACATAGGCCTAAGAGATAATGTATATGCAAGATATTTCTAGGCAGAATTTCCTTTTTTTTCTCTTTTTTTTTATAAGTCCGAAAGATCAGGGTACATTTATATGATGAAAGAAGTCTCCATAGACTTATACTGGGAAACATCTCAATACCTTGAGGGCCCTGTCACATTGTATTTTTGTGCTATTTGGCTTTGGGTGCCCTGTTCATGTATAGTGTAAACAGGTAATACATCAAACATGCACATGGAATTTCACCGGTTCGGGATATAGGTCGTCAAAATCAGCAGTCGGCCAGTTACAAAATAAGGCAAATTTTCTGTTTTTGAGAGTCTCGCCCTACTAGACTAAACATTGTAGGTGAGTTTTCTTGGCTTTTTTGCACTTCGGGCACTCCAGTGATTAGATTCACACCATAAAATTAATCCTAGGTATTTTCTTTCAAAATCACCCCTATCATAGAATTCCTGCAACTTAGGTAAATAAAGGGCTACGCCGAGCGCAGCATGATACGACCGCAGCATGTCCAACACTGAAACTTGAACGAGTGTGATTCAAAATGAATGAGAACACAGTAAAGAGCTTGATACAGTAATTGTAACCCTCTTTGAATAAAGCTTTTATTATTATTATTATTATTATTATTATTAAATGGACACAATAAAGAACTAGACCCAGTAATTAACTGCACACAAACTAATGCAAATATAACCAGAGGCTCCCAGGAGCCTGTATCGCTCACCTGGCTTTCAGTTGCCACAATCAAGGGAACATTGCAAGTTATACAGTTGATCTTCAGTTTCTCAAACTTTTGTACCTCAAACACCTCCAATATCTTGAACTGTTTTTAGAGTCTGATGAAGTCTTTATTGGGCTATTTTGACAAAAAACGTTCTTGCTAAGAACCACTTTCGCCAGTTTTGAAGTCGAGTGGTCATTTTGTAAATGGCTGTCAACAAACAATTTTCAACATCGGTTTTGAAGTTGCAACATCAATATCTACTTGGAAATCAAATTTCATTTAAATTGGACAATGTTAAATTGTCCCGCCTTTTTTGACAGCCATTTTGAAAATGGTGGTCAACGATCAATTTTCAACACTAGGTTTGAATGCGCAACATCAATATCTATTTGGAAACCAAATGTCATTGAAATCCGACAATGTTGAATTTTCCCGCCTTTTTTGGCGGCCATTTTGAAAATGGTGGTCAATGAACAATTTTTTAACACCGGTTTTGAAGTCGCAACATCAATATCTGTAAGGGAAACCAAATGTCATTGAAATTGAACAATGTTGAATTTTCCCACCTGTTTTGGCAGTCAAGGAACAATTTTCAACACCAGATTTGAAGTCGCAACATCAATATCTATTTGGAAACCAAATTTCATTGAAATAGGACAATGTTGAATTTTCCCGCCTTTTTTTGCGGCCATTTTGAAAATGGCGGTCAAGGAACAATTTTCAATATCAGTTTTGAAGTCGCCACAGCATGGCAAACATTTTATCAAGTTTTGGAAATCAAAGATGAAAAATACGAAAATTTTAAAAATTCGGTGAAAAAAGGGCAATAACTCCTACAAGGGTTAATCGATTCATCAAAATTTCAGGGTGGGTAGATCTTGATATGCTGAACATTTTGCAATTTACACTTGACCTCTATCTGTTACACTTTTTGAAATAAAAAATAAAAAATGCAAAAATTTTGAAAATTTTACAGAAAAAGGGCTATAACTCCGAGATGGGTTTTTAGATTTTCTTCAAAATTGCAAAGTGGGTAGATCTCATCATGCTGATCATTTTTACTCCATGTCAGATTTTTGATATCTGCAACGGTTCTCGAGTAATTTGCAAAAAACAGCAATTTACCCCTATGTTCTATTTTTAGTAACAGCCGCCATGTTGTTTGGTCTACGGACATAAAAATCGCAAACTTGAAAGTTCATACCCTGGTAATGATTCAGGGCAAGTTTGGTAAGTATTGGCCTAGTAGTTTCAGAGGAGAAGATCTTTGAATAAAAGTTAACAGACGGATGGACGGACAGACGGACGGACGGACGGACGGACGGACGACGGACGCCGAGTGATGGCAAAAGCTCACATGGCCTTTGGCCAGGTGAGCTAAAAATTAGCGTTAATGATTCCTTATATAGATCGGAATTAGAAAGAGGTATATCAAATTGGTCAACGGTCAACATACTACTTTAACAATATGATAAAAGGAATCCGAAGAATTGAACCCATTAAAATCCTACAAAAATTCGTTGAGGCGAACTAAAAATCCAACAAAAGGCAAAATATGGAAAAATTGGAATTATTTCTTTTTTAAATATTGCCGTGGATGCAAAATTGGAATCATATTTTTTATAAATAAATGGAATACCAAAATGGAGTTGTCCTGAATATTGTGTCAAATTTTCATTGTTATTGAATATAACTTGAGAAAGTTATTGATGTTTATAAAAAGTTTTACATTTGGGTTAACCAAATGTTGACAGACTGACAATGATGATGGAATCTATGGTTTGCTATGTCTCGCCTTTGAAACATTCCTCGCATGTAAGACAAAAATTATATCACAACATTTTATTCAGAATGACAAACAACGCAAATCTAGTACATTTGTATGTCATGCAAGGTTCCCACACGTTTTTCCTGATGAAATTCAAGGACTTTTCCAGGTCTTTTCAAGGATTTTTCAACCTTTTTCACGGTTAGAATTTGTTAACTTTTGACAAAATTTAGGATTAAAAATATGGAATTTTCCGCCGATGTTCTCAGTGTTTGCTGAATTTCATTTAAGATTACAATGCGATACTGCATTTACAACCATATTCTTGCGAAGATGTGCACATCAAACTTGGAATCAATTTGGACATTTTAGGATACCTTATTGGATAAACTTGATTAAGTGTTTAAAAGTAATGTCTTTGATATCACCCGGCACCTAAATCGGTTTTCCGGGGCTCTGGCAACAGAGCTGCCAGTCCCTAGCTGGTGGATATGGGTATGCCCTCACTGTGCGGGGTACGGAAAGACTGGCCACGATTTGTTGTAACCATTCTGTGTGGATAAATGCCAAGCTCCATGCAGATAAAGACCCCTTATACAGTAGTCCCCCTCTTGAAAGACCACTCATTTGAGAGACCACCCCTTTCTAGAGACCACATTTCTCTTGCATTAACTCTTTTGTGAACAAATTGATCCCTTTTGGAGGACCACCCCTAAAACCCAACCAGAGGCCACCCTTTCTCTGTCTAAAATATACAAATTACCCCTCTATAAAGACCATAATTTGTTTTGTAAACACTGATGAAAATCAATTAAATGCCATTTTGTTATATGTTAGGGGTGTAACTATACACCTACCTCACGGTTCGATACGTATCATGATACAAGGGCTACGGTTCGATGCGTTTTCGATTCGATTCATTCTTGCGTCATTTTTATCAGTGACAGCTAGAAAGATGACAATATTTATTCTATGATGTGTATATAATTAATGTTAACTACTTTAAATGTAAATTGTACCAGTTGATTTAGCATTTTTCAGTGGTTTTTCTATTGTAAAAAGTAATCCAGTGATTTGTTTGCTCCAACAACTATAGTTCTCATACTTAAAACTAATCTCAGATCTTTATTTTTTAGTGATTTTTAGCAAACTCAAACTGGAAGTGTAAGAAAATCTAAGTAATTGTAAATAATCCTNTCTGTTCAAAAGCTGTCTGAGATATATAAGCTCTGAACGTTCCTTATTTGAAGCAAACTAAAATACTACTGTCGGCAAGTCGGGTCTTTTTACATGCCCGTAGTTGGTTTTGTTCGTTACTGCACTTTAGCGGTAATTAGTCATACCGCATAAACCGGAAGTTTACATTAGAGTTGTTTCCTCCAACAAAATGAAGATTTTCAGCTTATTTTGCCAACTTCTCGTGAATATTTTGACGTATATACTAGTCGTTAGCTGTTACATACATAGGCACATTTATAGTGGAAAAAATGTTATTTGCATTGACAACGCTGCAATCACAGGTCATTTTGTCTGCGGTCGAGTTGTTAGCTTTAGTTTGTAACATACTGAACATTCTGGATCGAAACCAAATCGAAATACGGGTTTGAAGAACAGAAAATCAAACCGAACAAAAAAATTGTGGTTCATCGAAACTTCGGTGAATTGTTACCCCCTATTATATGTTACTGGAATAATTAAACCATCAATTAATTTGACTTAGCATAATTAGCAGGTGACAAGCCCTACATTTATATACAGGAGAAACATAATGATTTGATATGTATTCAAAATTTTATTTTTTAAGGGAGAACTAATTAACTCTCACTTAATCATTCGATAAAGACAGGCTGTTGAAAATTAAACTTAAGACACATACATGTGCAGGTCATTCTTAGTATTTTAATAGGTATCAGGTTAATGCAAGTATTTTAATGAATGCATATATGCATATGAATGTTTTAAATCTTTGTTAGATATACATTTATATAAAATATAATGTGTCAAGTGTGAATGATATAATTAAGAAAACGTTTGAATGCTTTCTTATATACATTAAGTGAAACAGAATAGCAAATTTGTTAAACAAAATAACTTATTTTCAGCCATTTAGATTTTTGGACATATTCCTTTTGAGAGACCATCCCTTTTGTAAGGCCAATTTTATGTTGCAAATGGGGTGGTCTCTCAAGAGGGGGACTACTGTATTCTCTAAAGAGATCAGAGTCCCTGGGTCTCGTATAGAAGGCTAAATGTCCTGTCCCTACCCATTTCCCCCTTTTCCTGTGGCAATCAAAACTCGTTGCCCTGGTTGTCCCTTCCACCTTTATTTCTTCTTTTACTGACAATGTTTTTAAATAATTAACTTGTTCTCGTCCTGATATAGATGATATATTGATAACTGGACGTTAAACTCCAACAAATCAATCAATCAATCCTTGATATCACATGTTTTAATTGTATAGAAAGAGACAAACCATGATGAATCACTGTGATAGTGGTGTCACATTCTAGAAGATACTGAGTGATGACTCAAATCGTTTTTCCTGTTTAAGATATTTCAATTTTCTTACTTTTTGCATTTTTGAAAACATTTGATTTTACCTCTTGTATCTCAAACTAATGTACACATCATCCTTTTATTGTAGTACCATTACCAATTTTTCTTGTACATTTATAAAATTGTGCTTTAAACATCCAGAAACCACCAGATCTACATCTTGTTTGGACTTACATCATTCTCGAATCTGGTCATCTCGGAACTAAAATCTACGACAAAGGGGACGATTTTGATTTCAAAATTATCAATTTCCCTAATATGGATAGCAATATTCCATCTTCTCCTGCTGACGGAGTGTATGTTTCACAGCTGATTCGTTACGCGAGAGCTAGCACAAATTATACAGACTTTCTCAATCAAAGTTTGAAAAATTCCGTCTCATACGATCATTAAGCTAAGTTCTTAAATAGATATCAGTCCGTTATGGAAAAATTTGAAGTTTTGGTCGAAACTTTGATTCAAGATTCATTCTTTACTTACTGGGATTGTCATTTCTTTGAATTGTCTACGACCTTTCAATGACAATTATTGTTGAGTTGCTACCTTGCACTACCACAATGGAAGGGGAGGTTTAGCTAGCCATAAGACCGGTTTAACCCAACATTTCTTTTGAAGTCAGCACCATTGCGGTCAACAATTTTGCCGGATTGTCTCATGGACTTCGGCTCTTAATCACTGTGCAGTAATTTTGTTGTTATCCCCAACCACTGAAAGATATTGATATACTTTATGGATTAATCTAAACAGAACTTTTATTCAATACAAAAGTGGGACATTTCAAAACACCATATTGTAAATAATCATTGAATAATACTCTACAAAGTATGGCAAATCATTGCCCACATACGAATTCTGTTACACCCTCAGAAAATTGCTTTGTTTTTGATGACGTTCTTGGTACTTCCTTTTGCAATTTGAACCAGAGGTTTTTTTTTTTTTTTATTGCCTGCCTCTGAATCCCTTATCAATCATTTATTGTTCTATTCGGGAAAATTCTTTGATGTACCCCCACCTCGTTCCTGGTAAAATACTATTTAAAGTTGAAAACATACAATATCGGCGATTGTCGAATCAAAGGACATATTTTCATTCAAGAATCTGTGAACAGGCCTGCCGTCCACTCTGTAGTCTTAACTGGTATCAGTATTCCAGCAGAAATTTTTCCGTGATCATCAGTATTTTGAGATTTTTCCCATATAAAAATTAAACATTTTTTTATGTGAACATATTCTGTACGCATAAGTAAGAAATGAAAATGATGGCCGCTATAAAACAAACCTTGTCAATAATTGTATCCGACCTTTTTTTCTAATTCGTTATTTTCATAGATTGGTTTATTGAATTTTACGTTCAGTGAGCAATATACACAGATTTCCAGTTGTTCAATTCCGGAATGATTTCAGATATTAGAATGAAGTGACCTTGAGGTCAAACGGAGAAAGAAACGTCTGCTGCGTACTGAGAGCAAAGGGAATAAATTCTGTTTATCAAAATGCTAGATCTATTATAAGTCAACGTTTGCTAGAGGCGTAATTTATCCTCATTTTTATCAAGGAAGACCATTTCCAACCAACTTGATTGACCCCACAAAACAAATTACAAATTATCCGCTATGAAGCCCAACTGAAGTCGGCAACCAGTTTCCAGTAGATTCGGAGTAAAAATGGTGGTGAAAGCGAAACTGGAAATGCGTGTATTACCAGTAAATCAGGACGAAAACAAGTTAACCAATTCAAAATGTCATTAGTAAAAGAAGGAAGATGTAAAGGACAACTGAAGCAACACGTGTTTACTTCCACTGAAAAATCGGAGAAATGGGTAGGGGCAGCAAATTTAGCCATCCATACGACCCCTAACCAGTCTGTTCTTATTTGGGAGATATAACAAGTCGAACGGGAAACATAGAATGTGTGAAATTGATCAATTCAAATAAAGTATAAGTAAAGAATAAAGAATTTAAATCGAAAGAAGGAATGAAACTAGAGCAGCAAGTATTGATTGCCACTGGAACATGGGAGAATGGGTAGGGGCAGGAAATGTAGCCTTCTTCACGACCCCCAGTGGATATGCTCTTGCAAGAGAAACATAGAAGGGGTATCTATACCACATACAGTTTGCCTACAATGGATGACTCATGTTCAGGTTGTCTGTTGTATGACCTGAATGCCCCGCATAGATGGGGCATTCCCCTATCCACTACCTTAGAATGTGCAATTATGCAGAATTGTTTTGACTGAGTCCTCGATCAACTTTATCCTTTAAAGAACACCTCTGCGTAAAAATATTGAGTTTGACATGCCTTGTATAGAAGTTGTAGCTCCTTCTTTCCGATTGTCGCTTCATGATGTTTCGTTTACACCATCTTGTTTTTACAAAGGTTGAAACATGAGGTATTTAACATTGTAGTCTATACTAGACTGAATTAGTGGTGTTATAGAAAAGCACAATTTCCTCGACATTCTTCTTTTATATGCTCACTGAAAGACAAAATGCCTTCAACTAAAGCACAATAAGGACTCCATGTTTTCTACTGGTTTCCATTTTAACAGCAAATATATGATACGAGGGAACCAGACATGGTTTGTTTACAGTTGCGACCCATACTATATTCAAGACTTTTTCCCGGATTTTCAAAATTTTAAAGCTTTTCAAGGTTTTCTCCCGACCGGGAACGACGAAATCCATTTTCCCGACTGGCTCCTGTTTTCCTGGTAGCATAGGAACCCTGGTAATGGTATTCATACTAATCATTGAGTGTATATTTATATGTTTGATCCAAAATGTGATTAAATTTCACATGTTGTGCTTTGTTTCTTGTATTATTTTAATTTTGATACTCACCTGAAATCTCAGTAAGGCATAATTCCACAGTGGAATATGACTGTTCCGAATCTTCTTTCTCCATAGTCCATCCACTGACCAATAACGATTGGCATCACAGAGGAGAAACAAGATAGAAAACAAACCATAAAGGTAAGAGTGGTTGTTCCAGACTGTTTTATCTAGTAGGAATATGTACCAGTATGGTACCAGGAAACAGATACAACTTAATCGGTACAGAAATCCTACCATTATACCTAATGCACCTGGAAATGTAACATTTACGCTGAAATAGACAAGGAATACAATGGTTTGTAGTCGATTTACATATGGGTGTCCATTATTTTCGTTTATTTTACCCCTCGCTCTGCAGCGCTACGCTCTAGGTAAAATATTGACGAAAATAATGGCCACCCATATGTAAATATCCAACAAACCACCGGCGCCCATGAATTATTTCTTAAATAAAATATGGCATTACAACCAAACAATCATATATAAAATATACATGTAAGCTGCTCTGATAATTACTGGCTTCAGCTGTAAATTAATAGAGCAATGTAGGATTCTATATGTTTTTCACAGATACCAAGATCATAAATAAACTAAAGGCTCTTAAGTTCTAGTCTCAACAGCCTGCATCACTCATCAGGACCATGACTTTTGAATACTGTACTCCTCGTTCCAGGGCACTAAGAAAATAAGAATCTTTCATTAGTACACAGTGTATTCAATGTAAAAATACTGAACTTTCAAAATCTTTGACAAACAAAAAAAAAAGAATAAAGCAGATCAGTTATTTGTACCAGAATGCGAATGAAAATCATAATAATTTGATTACTTACAACTGGAAACACAATTGTGTACGCATGCGTAAAAAAATCAATGATGGAAAACGTATGAAATAAATATCGAAATTATGGTTTCTACTGAGAATTTTGAGGGGGCACTTAAGGATTTCAAACAAAATTAAGGGTGTGCATGGCGCTCATAGTGGCAGGGGTAATCCAATAATCTTTATTGTCTTATCTATGCTGCCCACTGACCGCCATTTTGGGCAAGATATGAGTATGATCAACACAAATGGATCATCGAAGGATTATTGTGACCAAGATTTATTGCAATGGTTATGTTCAATGAAGATCTTTGAATGCTTTTCCCAAAGTGTCCTATGTAATACTGTTCCAAGCTGGCTGCCGCATAAGCCATCTCTGATGAGGTACCAAAATAAAAATCACAATTTAACTAGAGGCTCCCAGGAGCCTGTATAGCTCACCTGTATATAGCAGTGGTACATCCATGCAAAAACATTGATTTTTAAATACATTTCCTATGAGGTCTAAAGTTAATCAATGGGACTGCTGGCGGTTATCTTGGATTATGCAGGGACGTGTCAGACATATTTTTTACTTAACACCACCCAATTACTATTATGACAAAGTGTGGTTGCAATTGGCTAATTTGTTTCAGAGGAGTTAGTTGTTGAATGCATTTGCCATAGGGTCTAATGTTAATCAATGGACCCCATTGCCGGCCGTCTTTGATTGTGCACTGACATGTCAGATACAATTTTCAGCTAAAAATTTAGGTACTTTGTTAAAGTGCGATTTTGGTCCCCCTAAGGTGCCTTATAGCTTGGAAATGGTAAGAGCTACGCAAAATCCATTGACATACTACCGAAAGCTCATGTCAAGAGGAATCCAAAGAAAGAAACCCCATCAAAATCCGATGAAAAATAAAAAATTGAGGTACTTTGTAAAAGTGCGATTTTGGCCCCCTTAGGCCCTTTATATCTCGAAAACGGTATAAGCTATGCAAAATCCGTCTACACATTTATGAAAGCTCATGTCAAGAGGAATCCAAAGAAAGAAACCCCGTCAAAATCCGATGAAAAATAAAAAATTGAGGTACTTTGTAAAAGTGCGATTTTGGCCCCCTTAGGCCCCTTATAGCTCAGAAACGGTACAAGCTACGCAAAATCCGTTGACACATTTACGAAAGCTCATGTCAAGAGGAATCCAAAGAAAGAAACCCCATCAAAATCCGATGAAAAATAAAAAATTTAGTGTGATTTTGGCCCCCTTAGGTCCCTTATAACTCGGAAACAGTAAGAGCTACGCAAAATCCGTCGACACATCACTGAAAGCTCATGTGAAGACAAATCCAAAGAAAGAAACCCCATCAAAATCTGATGAAAAATAAAAATTTGAGGTACTTTGTAAAAGTTCGATTTTGGCCCCGTTTGACCCCTTAAAGCTTGGAAAGGGAAAGAGTTATCCAAAATCTGATGGTTGTGCGCCATGTTTATTTTTCATAAGGAATCCAATGCAAAAAACTGCATCAAAATCCCACTAGAAAAAAAAAATAATTAAAATTTCCCATAGGGTCCAATGTTAATCAATGGGTCCCACTGGCGACCATCTTGGATTACGTACGGACAAGTCGGACACAATTTTTCATTTACACCACCCAAGGACTATTGTGACAAAATTTGGTTGCAATTGGCCCAGTGGTTTCAGAGGAGTAGATCTCTAACAACGGACGGACGGACGACGATGGACGCCAAGTGATGGCAATAGCTCACATGACCTTTTAGGTCAGGTGAGCTAAAAATTAGATCATCCAGAGATCATTGTCATCATGTTTGGTTTCAATCGAAACATGCTATTTGAAACCAAACTAGGTGACAATAGTCTGGCAGGTTCAGAAAAAATGTACACATTCTTCAGGTTATCACCAAACCATTCCTGCATTTCATGAATTATTTCATAAACAGCATATATCATGTTCAATCCATCTCTATTGAATATGAAGTCTTTATATATAAACATTATACAAATCAAATGACACACATTGTATTATTAATATCTATCTATTAAAAGATACATTTCCTCATCATATCTTTACAACATTTTAGATTCAAGAATTAAAATAGCTTTAAAAAATATAAATACATTGTAAGTAAAGCTCGACCAATGAAATTCCAGTAAAAGGCCTAGGTAAACAACAAATTCATATCTAACTCCCGTTTCAAAGTCTCTTAATGTGTACCACAAATAACTATTCGTGCAAGGCCTAGATAATGAGCGTGCATCATAAGAGAACATTTTTTCAGACATTTTACTAAAACATGGACATTTACCAAAACTACAGGACAGGCAAATTTTGATATGCTCAAAACTTTATCCCCATCTCTTATCCTTCTTAACACATTAGAGGAAAACTATCCAATTTTTGAAAAAGAACAAAAACTCAAAAACAGGATGTTTAATTTTCTTTGAAAGTACAGGGTTTGAAGATCTTGTTGACATGCTGATAATTTTTCATTCCAATGAAAACTAACTGTGTGCCATTGGAAGCTTACCTTAAGCCTTTTTTTAACAAAAATTAAGAGCTAAGACAGAGAACAAAACCTTTAATTTCAGCTTCTGCTACACAGACTTACATAGATATACTTTCTCTTAGTAATAAAATATGGAAGGAATATTTACATCAAATCTATTCCCGTGAGCGTGAAATTAAAGAGACTACTGATACATCATTTCAGCCTTGTACTTACATGTTTTGTTGTAAACTGATTAAGATGAACATTTGAAATCTAAGCTATTATGACAAACATTACGATCTTAACTTTCAAATTATAAACTTTCCCTTTTTGGAATAGAGTCAATCACTGTCCTTTGTTACTTTTGTACCTCAAGAAATTGTATAGTTGTCACAATGACTTAATTGAAAGATATGATATATCAGTCTCCCAATAGAAAACTGAGACTTCCAGTCTCCACAGATTTGACATTACCAGTTTTGACTTAACCCTGCATTGATACACTGACAGTGTGACAGGTACTGTGTACCAAGCAGGACATGCTTCCCCTTCCCAAAGCAAATGGTGTCACTCTCCATTTTATTGGAGTTCTCACTTTAAGTACCTAAAGTTTTGAATGCTGTGTTTTTATTTCCTAGTTTTTGTGTCTTACTCTTGTCTTTTTCTCTATATTTTTGAGGCTACACAAGAGCCTGTATTACTCTACTGGCTTCAAAATGATTCAGTATCCTATTACTTTCATTTTAAAAGAAACAAAGTTGTCTATCACAAGTTGAATATGCTGTCCTCTATTAAACCTGCTGGTGGCAATCTTAGCTAAAGTGCAACCTGAAAAACAACCTATCCAAAGACTATGGTGGCCAAGTTTTATGAATTTGGCATATCAGTTTAAGAGAAAATTATTAAAGAATTCATATAGGGTCCAATTTTAATCTATGATATCTCATGCCAGCTATCATATATAAAGTGAGAATGTGAAAAATGTTGTTTTTCCACCTAAAGCCTATTGTGAACATATTTGGACACTGACATGGTAGTTTCAGAGGAGATCTCTGAATGTGTTTTCCAACAGGGTCAAATGTTAATCTATGTTCTCTACTGGCAGCCATCTTGGATGAGCCTGAAAAATACATTTTACAGGGAACCACCAATGAACTAGAAGTGTGTTTTTGATACAAAAACTAATGTCTCCCCTCCCCCTGTATGTAATGTTCTTTGAGTAATAAAACACAAGTAAGTTTTATGTTGCCACTGGGTGGCCAATCATTTCAGATAGACAATATGCACAACTAAGCATTATGGTCAACAATCCTGTGAAGTATAGATGAATCCTTTGAAAGAGGTAGGAGAATTAGCGTCCACAAACTCAATTTTGCAAAATTCCAAGTCAGAAAGGGGCATAACTCCAACAAAAATTAGCCATTCAATCCTTCAAGATGATATGCACAACTACGGATGATGGTCAACAATCCTGTGAAGTTTGGTTGAAATCCGATGAAAGTTGTAGGAGAATTGGCGTCCACAAACTTATTTTTGCAAAATTCTATGTCAAAAAGGGGCATAACTCCCACAAAAATTAGCTGATCAATCTGGCGAGACGATATGCACAACTAGACATGATGGTCAACAATCCTGTGAAGTTTGGTTGAAATCCAATGAAAGATGTAGGAGAATTATTTTTGCAAAATTCTAAGTCAAAGAGGGGCATAACTCCAACAAAAATGGGTCAAAGACTCAAATGGCCGGGTTGCGTTTTGGTGCTTCTAGCTATAAAATGTTGATTAATTGGTTCCCTAATGGGTCTGTGTATAGAATATGTTGAAAATATTGATAAAAGATGACTAAGTAAAAAAGTCTGGAAAAATATGAAATAATATTGGAAATAATTCCATAAAGTCAGGCACACATCTTCAATATATATAGAAACATTCTGTGAAGTTGATGAAAATTGCAGGAGGAGTTGATTTCACAAAATAGGTACCCTATGTTAAACTTTTTGTTAAAAAAATGACTAAGTTCCAAAGTCTGGAAAAATTGGAAAAAATTTCCCAAATATTTCCATAAAGTCAGGTGCACATCTTCAGTATATATAGAAACATTCTGTGAAGTTTCAAAGATGTGGGTTGAAAACCGTAGGAGGAGTTGATTTCACAAAATAGGTATCCCATTTTAGCTGCCCGTCACCCGCCCGCCCAACATTCACCATACTGTAACCTGGATTTGCACTCCGTGCAACTCGGCCAAAAATTAGCCAATCAATCCGGCGAGATGATATGCACAACTATGCATGATGGTCAAGAATCCTGTGAAGTTTGGTTGAAATCCAATGAAAGGTGTAGGAGAATTGGCATCCACAAACTTATTTTTGCAAAATTCTAAGTCAAAAAGGAGCATAACTCCAACAAAAATTAGCTGATCAATCCGGCGAGACGATATGCACAACTAGGTATGATGGTCAAAAACAATCCTGTGAAGTTTGTTTGAAATCTGATGAAAGATGTAGGAGAATTGGCATCCACAAACTTAATTTTGCAAAATTCTAAGTCAAAAAGGGGCATAACTCCAACAAAAAATTAGCCAATCAATCAGGCGAGACGATATGCATAACTACGCATGATGGTCAACAATCCTGTGAAGTTTAGTTGAAATCCGATGAAAGGCATAGGAGAATTGGCGTCCACAAACTTAATTTTGCAAAATTCTAAGTCAAAAAGGGGCAATATTATTAACTCCCACAAAAATTAGCCAATCAATCTGGCGAGACGATATGCACAACTAGGTATGATGGTCAACAATCCTGTGAAGTTTGGTTGAAATCTGATGACAGATGTAGGAGAATTGGCGTCCACAAACTTTGTGACAGATACACTGACGGACGGACAGATGACAGATAGAAAAGACAAAAACAATATGTCTCCTCCTTAAGAGGGGAGAGACATAATCATTGTGACCAAGTTTTGTAAAAGTTTATGCAGGATGGAAGAACAATGAACAGAACGATAAATGATGGACACCTAAAGATGGCAAAAGAACACACCCTCTTATTGCCAGGGGAGCTAAAAACATATACTCTATAAGTGGCTATTTTCGAAAGGACTTAATTTTTGTTTTCTGGTGTCACGAAAATTGCCCTTGAAATTTATTTTTATGAGACTTTTTACAGAAATAAATATGGAATCACAATAATTTCAGGCCTGCGAAAATAAAATCAAACAATTTTTGAAGAAATCGCCAAACTTGCAACCCACGAAAAAAAACGCTTATACCATTTTCAAAATAAGAACATTAGTAAGTGGGTTAATTTTTATGGATTCCTGCGGTGTTTTTAACAGAAGAGCATTCACACTCAAAAACTCTTTAAGCACATAAGATGTATATAGAAAAACACAAAATTGGTTTATATGCCCTTTTTCTAAATCTTTATCATGATAGGAGCATGAAAATTTGTGACATATAATGAGAAATAGTTATACCGAACCACATCACTCCATATGTTATATATGTCCACTGTATTGGTAATGGCTGCAGGAAGTTGAAGAAAGGAAAATAACAAATATCTGGTCGAAATCTAACATCAGCATGACCCAATCCTCTCTCTTGTGGTATATCAATTATCATGAGAAGTCCTGTAAACAAAAATAATCAAGAGTAATTTAATTTCTTATAGCATACTGTACAGTGGGCCATTTTTGCTATTATTGCATCAATCAGTTTTTAGTCATGGTGAAATTCAGAGCATTTGCCTTGGGAGTAAACTGATAGATTATAACCCAGTCCATACATGTCTGAGCATTACAAAATGTCTAGTCTAACCTGCACTTTGTACTGAGCACTCTTCTTTCTACAACAAGATGTAGAGGGTCCATTGTGTATGTAAATCATTGATGACCTCAGGCAGCAGATAAGAAGAAACCTTAGGCATTAGTCATCAAGAACCTCTCAAGAGCCTGTATCGCTCACCTGAAAAAAGAGGGATGGATGGCATTTGCCACAGAGCCCAACGTTAAAGTAGTGTTTCCTGCTTAAGATCACCTTGGATTGGTTACAGACATGCTAGACATAAATTTTGAACTAGGCCATCCAAGGACTTTTTGGGTTAGTAGTTTAAGAGACCTTTTTTTTAATGGAATCCAATGTAGCTATTTATGTTATTAAATCATACTAAACATGTGATTTTACGCTTGAATGTGCTTTCACATTTAACCATTGGGTGTTTCCTGGTGGCAGCCATCTTAAATGAGGTACTGACCTGCAGGATACTTTTATTGGTTTGAACCATCTACGTACCATTGTGACTAAGTTTGATACTTATTGGACAAATATAGTTTCTAAACAAGATGATCTTTGAATGTGTCTTCTATAGGGTCCAATGTTAAAACTATGTTCCCTGCTGGTGGCCTTCTTGGATAAGGTACTGACCTAAAGGATGCCTTTTTGGAAGGGACCATCTAAAGACCATTGTGACTAAGTTTGGTAATAATTGGACTGGTAGTTTCTGAGAAGAAGATCTTTGAATGTCTTTTCCATAGGGTCCAATACTAAAACTATGTTCCCCGCTAGTGGCCATCTTGGATAAGGTGCAGTCCTGCTTGATACCTTTTTTTTCAAGGGACCAGCTAAGAATTTTGCACAACTCTTACAGGTGCACAATCATCCTGCAAAATATCTTAATAAAGGGCTACGCCTAGTGCAGCATGATATGACTGCAGCATGTCGACCACTGAAATTTAAACTAATGTAATTTAAAGTGAATGAGGACACAGTAAAAAGCTTGACACAGTAGTTAGATGGACACAATAAAGAGCTTAACGGACACAAACTACGGAAAATAAAATTCAACCTTTTGATCCCTAATAGCTCTGGAACCATATGAGCTATATGCAAAATCTGTTGGCTCACAATGAAAGCCTACTTCAGGAGGAATCCAAAGAAAAAATCCCATTGAAATTCAATGACAAATAAAATTTTTGCATCTTTAACAATTTTGACCCTGTTTCACCCCTTATAATGCTTGGAAACCGTAAGAAATATTCCAGTTCTGATGGCATACTACTAAAAGCTTGTGTCAAGAGGAATTCAAAGAAACAAACTCCACTAAAATCAGATAAAAAATAAATTTTTACATAATTAGAAAATAAGAGCCACTGCCATACATTCCTGGACTTCGGACGGAGTTCAGGGAGTAGTACCTATGCTGTGCTGGCTCTGGCAAAGGGAAGTCTGAATTGAAGTGGTAGGATTTCCAGAAGGGTAGTCCATGAGGATTTATTTTAAAAGAGCATAACTACATGCATTTATACAACTTTATTAATTTTGCTAATTTACTAAATAACTATTTCAGTGTCCATTATTGTATTTACTAATACCTTTAACTATTTTAACATGCCGGTTACAGACAATTTCTATTTATAGAACAATAAACGATCTATAACGCCCCATTAAACAAAATCAATAATTTTCACATTGACAACGGAACATTTTTTTGTTAATTATGACGTTATGATAGATTTCCATATTTGTACATTAACTGAGCCCACACTTGTACTTCAGGGGCGATTTCTTGTACCATTGTATCCTGATGACCGTGGCCTAACCTACGAAACATGTCAATGTAAATAAAGCTATCCACAATCTCTTCAAGTGTTGTTGTGTCATCAAAGGTATTATAATAAGAAAAACAAGATGTGTTTTGTGAAACACTTACAATGTATGCCCCCCGGTAGAAGTAAAGAAAAAACATTTAGCAACTTTGAACAATGAACGTCCTTCTGACAAAATAATTTGTAGAAATAAATTCTGGTATCAACAGAAAAGTTTAATCACATCAAATGATGATTGCACTTGGATGCAAACACAGAAGTCACCAAAATGAACCCTTCCAATCATTATCCAAGCATTATTAAGAAAACAATTTTCATCCCCCCCCCCTTTTTGGAACATTCATAGCCAACTCATTGCATTTTTTCTATCAGTGTTATCAGTACTTTGATTACACCAGGGATCATCAATACTGGATCCCCAAAAGTGGACGGAGGAATACACAGAAGAGAAGAAATGTAATAGTAGATATTTTTAGTAACATCCCTCATCATTTATATATATAATACATATATAAATACCTGTAAAACAAAAGTCAATAAATAAAGAAAATATGCTGAATGATTTAAAAAATCTTTTTTACAAAAAAAATTCTATAGATATCAAGAAACATTTCATCATAAATGAGTTTAATTTCTATACATACATAAAA
>MJUU01032396.1:100651-113493 GCA_002080025.1 Modiolus philippinarum
GACATTCGTCCCGGCGAGCTAAAAAATACCTACAATGTAACTGGTTAACACAAAAATATTCTGTTAATTGCTATCAATCAAATGAATAAATCAAATTATATTTCCATGCTGGGATGCTGTTGATTAATTGCCGGTATACTATAACTAGTCTGTGATTATGATTATTGCAAAATACCTGGAACTCCATGCATGATAGAACTACTTAGTAAATCAAGAATGCACGCAGGGCACAAGTGCAGACTAGCGTTTAATACTTTCAAAAATCATAATCTAGGATTGCATACTGTTTTTGCTACACTGACCTTCTCACATTTTTTAATTGTTTAATTTAAGATTTATTTCATGAACTCTGTTTTTTTATGTTCATCGGCCGAGATGTTTCCTTAACAACAACATCCACTATGTTTTTGTTGTGATATATCACTTCTTAATGAAAAACAGAAAATAATTTCGGTTAATTTTCAATCTTTCTCTGTAATCTACATAATAAAGTAGTATAACAAAACAACTATAGATTGAATTCTAAGACAAAAGCTGTTTAGCTGAGATACAATAAACAGTTTAGTCTTGAATTTGTAATTTCACAAGTAATTTATTGAAGGATTTTGTTTCAGATCTTGTTTCATTCAAGTTTCATTGCACTATATTAATGTTAATCTTTAGTTTGTCTCCAATTTGATATTAAAGAACAATCTTTTTCAGTTGAAGTAAGCAGCACCTCAAATGTCTAGTCTAATTATTGACACATGCTTTTTTCCTTCATACTTTGATTTTGTATGGGTTGTGCTTATTTTAAAATAGCTTACTCCAATACAAACCTTTTCATTTAACTCTGGTACAAGAGGTAGATTGTCACTAGGTGTCTTCATCATAGCACCTAAAAATACATTCAATTTGTACAAGAATCAAGTGTGGATCGTATTGCAAGGCAATACGAAGTCCCCTACCGGTAGATTAGAACAAGGATTTATTACACTAACAAAAATGGTAAAATATGTTTTCTAAGTCCAAGGCCCATAACTCCTTCAAAAATCAGTGGACAGGAACCAAACTTAAGCTTGATCTGTAACAAATTAAGGTAGACTCACATACAAATAAAAGATCAATACCTGCAATGGTTTAGAAAAAAAGAGCGGAAAACTGACATTTTACTGAAATTTTCTAAGTCAAAGGCCCATAACTAAAAAATCAGTGGACTAGAACCAAACTTAAACTTGATCTGCAACTCATTAAGGTTGACTCACATACTAAATATCAGATCAATGTTGCAATATCTGCAACAGTTTAGAAAAAAAGTGCGGAAACTGACATTTTACTAACATTTTCAAAGTCAAAGGCCCAAAAATCCGTCAAAAATCAGTTGACCAATGCCAAACTTAAACTTGTTATGTAATTCATTAAGGTAGACTCACATAAAAAATATCAGATCAATACCTGCAACGGTTTAGAAAAAAATGGAAGAATGTGTCCATGGGACACCGATGCCCCCCGCCTCCTTGCAATCGAAACCCATAAATTATTAAAGGCATAACTATATACAATATATATTTATCAAATATTATTAGAAAGGATCTTTCTCCTGTGATAAATAGGCACTGGAACTGGTTTAGGTTTTGATATAATGTGTAGTTCCAACAAATAATCTGAGAAACAGTCTTATATGTAATTCTTATCTATTTTTAGCAACTGTGACCTTGACCTTGGGGGTACCAACCTGGAAATCGATAGGGTTCTGTCTTGGGTGATAAGTAAGCATGTGATTAAGTTTGGTTTTGATCCGATGCAGGATACTCAAGTTATCATCCGGAAACCAAAAAGATGGACGTACGGACGTACGTACGGACGTACATACGGACGGACGTACGGATCAGGGTAAACCTTAATGCCCCCGATCGCCTAGCGGCGGGGGCATAAAAAGTTCGGAAAACTGATGCCAGAAGGAAGGACAGACTGACGGAGTGCAAATCTAAAGTCCCCTTTGGCTATTGCCGGTAGGGACTAATAATGGATTTCCAAAACATTATATTTATATTACAATTTAATTTTAAAGAAAAATCATACTATTGAAACTCCCAATGACATCTTCTTGATATTCAATCTGTTCTTTATTGATGAACAAAGCTTGAAATTGAGCTATAAAAATTAGGGGGTCATCAACTAAGTTTTAGAGCTATGACGTCCTCTTTACTTACCTGTTTTGAAGGTATCAATAAAATACTATTTGGCCTATATTTTTAATGAATATTTCATTTCAAATGATCTTAAATTATTTTAATTCTTCATGATGTGTACAAAGGCAATATATAACAATAACTGAAAAAATATGCAATTTTTTTGTCTAGACGTGACCTTATTTCTTTCTGGAGCTTTGTAACTTTACAAGACGCATCTACATACAAAATATTATTCCGCTTTTAGTTGTTACAATGTAGTATCCCAGATCTGGACTCATACAAAAACTTTAACCTAAGTCACCTAAGCATGAAATGTGGGTCAAAGTGACCTAATTTTTATCTGAAGCTTTGTAACTTTACAAGACGCATCTATATACAAAATATTATTCCTCTATGAGTTGCAGTATCCCAAATCTGGACTCTTACAAAATCTTTAACCTAAGTCACACATGCATGAAATGTAGGTCAAAGTGACCTAATTTTTATATGGAGCTTCGTAACTTTACAAGGTGCATCTGCAAACAAAATATTATTGCTCTTAAAGTTGTAGTATCCCAGATGTAGACTCTCAAAAACTTTAACCTAAGTCACTCATGCATGAAATGTAGGTCAAAGTGATCTCATTTTTATCTGGAGCTTTGTAACTTTCAGGAGGCATCTACATGTACATACAAAATATTATTCCTCTATGAGTTGTAGTATCCAAGATGTGGACTCTTACAAAAACTTTAACCTAAGTCACTCATGCATGAAATGTAGGTCAAAGTGACCGATTCTATATATCAACTTTAAGTACTATTCAAGATGCATCCAAGGACAAAATCTTGTCCGTCTTTAACTTGTTATTCAAAAGATATATGGTCTTATGTTTGAACGGACAGACAAACGGATGAACGGGCGAAATGCTATATCCCCTCCCCAACTTCATTGGATGAGGGGATAATAAAGGGACCAAAAAATGGTCCCAGATAACCATCCATGTCATGGTGTTCAAGCTATTTCAGTTCAAGTCATCAGATTTCAACTGTACAACAACAGCCATTTACAAGGACAGAAGTTCAATTTCGGAATACACTGCATCAACTAACCTTCTTCAACACCAGAATCTCTGCCATCATTCCTAACCTACAGATATTAAAAAAAATAACTATCAATAGTGGAAATAAAAATCTGACTTTGTCACTTACAATAAAATAATGTTGATATAACCATAGAGACTGTATATTGACACTGTCTACATATACATTTCAGATGGACATTTATATCTCACAATGGACTGAAATGTCACATGTTACTTTTCTATAATTAGTTGTTCTAGTGATAACTGCCTACATTTTACAAGTATGTGATCACATATAATCTGAAAATTGCCAGATGAGAAGTTTAGATCATTGTAGCTTCAAGGAACACCTTAGTAGCAGTTGAATGTGTAAACAGATAAACAGTTCTGAAAACAAGTTCTTGATGTACTGGTATTTCCTTGTTCATAGCAAGAACAAATACATGTATCGTAATCATGGTTAAATATACATGTACATGTATATCCAGAGAAACAGCAATGATAATGTCACATTTAAGCTTTCAGTTTGGTTTTCCGTTTATTTAATAATTAACCAAAGATAGGATTTTGGTTGGATTTGCCAATTAGACCAGAGTTCCTGAATTTGACCTTGTATTTTCCAAAGGGAAGCAACTCTTGACCAGACAAACATGAGTTGTTTCCAACGTTAACTATCCAAAATGTAAAAAAAAATTTCTCTTGACCTGTACGATTTCCAAACATCATCTTTGAAAGACCTTTATCAAAATAATTTGACCTTTTATTTGTCTGTTAGTTTTGTTTATATTTCAATAGATTTCATATGCCAGGTTACTGATCTATAGAGGGTTTCTTCAGTAAATGTGACAACTTGCCCGGTGTCACGTGATCTTGATTGAGTAAAAATATTAAAGAATGGAATCAAAGTCGGTAATTGGCAAATCACCTATTCTGTTAAGGATGGTCACTCCTCAGGTTTTTGAAACTGTCTCTGACTTTCGGAATTCTCTTATTTTATCCATTATGATGCATTTGAAAATTTTGCACACTGACCCCCTCTTTTCTTTTCAAAATATGATAGTATACATCTTCAATAGACTTCTGACAAAATTTGATAAAATTCTTGATATACCTTCATCGCATTTAAAAGGTTGATTACCTTAATGCAAAGTGAATGAAAAGTCTACAGAAATTCGGTTTCCCGCCAAAATTTCAGATGTTGAAATCTCAGAAACGGCCACACTGACCTATCAATATTTTTTGCTTAAAATGATGTATGATCCATATTCTAAGAAATAAAAATAATAATTTTTTTTAAATCCTTGATATAATAAACTTGAGGAGTGACCATCCTTAATGAAGAAGACAACAATATACATGAAAAGGGGATCCCAACAAATATTTGAATTCAATCACTGTATACCATATATATAGAATAATGGAAGTTTTGTTTTTGATACAAGAAATATTGGCAAACAATAATGGACGAGTCCGTTATTAGAGCCAATATTTCTTGTATCAAAAACAAAACTTCCATTATTCTTTTTATCGGCAATTAACTAAATCATTTAATAGAATGAATTTTGAAAATGAATTTTAATTTTCAACAAATTGTGAAATTGACTAGTACTGATTAGTGAAAGAATTTGTACGATTCGAAGATGTATATTTCTTTGTTTCATTGTTTCTGATTGACAAAGTAGGCATGGCCTAAGATACTTTTTGCCAATATTTTTTCGTATTCAGGCAGTAGCAAATACTGGAAAATATTTGCTTCGTGAGATCAGAGAAAACTCATACAAATTACCGATAAATATTATAATCAGAATTAATTACATTTCAAATTAAAACATCATGTATATCATATTAGCCCTTTTTAGAATTACGTCTTACCACTCTGAAATTACTAAAAGTTGTTCTGCATACTGTCAAGCTCAAACAACATTTTCTTTTGCTAAAACAAAAAATCACTATTTAAGTATATAATGTTCTCTCGTCAATCAACAGCTGGCCTGAAAAATTCAAGACCTTTAGGGTAAACAAATAAAGCAAATTCTGAATGTGGCCGTAGATGTTGTAAAAGGGATATTCTTACATTTTAATTCTGATGGTTTAATTTCGTTTTCAAATACGCTTGATGTCTTCATTTGATATAAATGTCCTTGAATTCCAAGATTTCCTTAATTTTTTGTTTTGATTTGATCTGCACTGAAAAACACCTAATTTGTCAAAGTGACCACCTGCAATTATTTTGGTACCAGTATTTTGCATCTATCGTCAATGGGTCTATGCTTCTGCTGGAAGACTGTTCTAACTAGACGATATATACCAGCCCAGTACTCCAGTAATTCTGCTGACCCAAAAACAGATTTCAATTCAAAGCTAGCAATATCAAAAATTTACATATTTTGTTTGAAACTTAGAAGTTTCTCCCTCATGCCAATGTGCAAAGCTCTGTCCTTAGATGATCTGGTTTTTTGTTATAGAAATTGCTGGTTTTTTTTGTTGTTTTTTTTATCTCTGTCAGCTGTTATACATCTTTCATATTTTTGTCTTTCAAATAATTGATTTGCTCTCATTAACCATGCTAAAGGGATATAAGTTGTCAATATGACCATATTTACAGTAACTTTGTTAATTAGATATCTGAAACAATGAACAAGAGGCTCTCATGAGCCTGTATCGCTCACCTGGCTCTTGATTAACATAGATAGTTTATATTAAAGAACCCACAGTTAAACTATAGTTCCTATATGGCAGATCGTTTCAGGGAATAACTCTCTATTAGTGTTTCCAACAAGGTCCAATGTTAAACTATGTTACCTGCTCTATCTGGCAGCCATCCTGGAGAAAGTGTGAACCTGAAAAACAACTTTTTTGTAGGGACCATCTAAGAACTATTTTAGCCAAGTTTAGTTCTAATTGGCTCAGTAGTTTCAGAGGAGAAGATCTCTGAATGCCTTTTCATGTGGTCCAATGTTAAAACTGTGTTCCCCTCTGGCAGCCATCTTGGATATAGCAGTGACCTGAAAAACTACTGTATTGCATTGGACCACCTAATGACTATTGTGGCCAAGTTTTGTTCTAATTGGCTTAGCACTTTCAGAGGAGAAGATCTTTGAAAGTCTTTTCCCATATATAGGATCCAATGTTAAAACTATGTTCACCTTGCCCGCCATTTTGGATATAGCACTGACCTGAAAAAAAACTTCTTTGAAGGGGGTCACCTAAAGACTATTGTGGCAAAGTTTGGTTTCACTTGGCTCAGTAGTTTCGGAGAAGAAGATCTTTGAATGTCTTTTCCCATAGGGTCCAATGTTAAAACCACGTTTCCCACTGGCAACCATCTTGGTTGAGGTGCGACCCTAAAAAACAAATTTTTTGTGGGGGACCACCGAAGAACTATTAAAACATCTTTTTTGCCGGGGACCACCGCTGGCAGCCATCCTGGTTGAGGTGCAACCCTGAAAAACACCTTTTTTGTAGATGACCACCCAAGGACCATTATGGCCAAGTTTGGTTTCAATTGGCTCAGCAGTTTCAGAGGAGATCTTTGAATGTCTTTTCACGTAGGGTCTAATGTTAAAACTATGTTCCCCACTGACAGCCATCTTGGATATTGGGCTGACCTAAAAAACAAATTTTGCAGGGGACCACCTAAAGACTATTGTGGCAAAGTTTGGTTCTAATTGGCTCAGTAGTTTCTGAGGAGAACATCTTTGAATGTCTTTTCCCATAGGGTCCAATGTTAAAACTACTTTTCCCACTGGCAACCATCTTGGTTGAGGTGCGACCCTAAAAAACAAATTTTTTTGGGGGACCACCAAAGAACTATTAAAACATCTTTTTTGCCGGGGACCACCAAAAGACTATTGTGGCCAAGTTTGGTTCCAATTGGCTCAGTGGTTTTGGAGAAGATCTTTGAATGTCGTTTCCTATAAGGTCCAATGTTAAAACTTTGTTTCCCACTGGCAGTCATCTTGGTTGAGGTGTGACCTCGAAAAATGACTGTTTTGTAGTACACCACCCAAGGACCATTGTGGCCAAATTTGGTTCCATTGGCCCAGCAGTTTCAGAGGAGAAGATCTTTAAAGAAAAGTTTACGCCGGATGTACGACAGACGACAGACGGACAAAAAGTGATGGCAAAAGCTCACCCTGGCTGTAGCCAGGTGAGCTAAAAACTCAGGATAACCTGTATCACAGTACATACACAAGAAAATTACTAATACGACTTACTCTAAGCTACTGAACTGATTGTGAATTTGCTTTAGACACTTGCATTCCCTGAAAAAAAGAAGAAATATTTTGCACCTGTTAGTCATTATATGGGAATTTTAAATGCATTGTGGAAAAACATACCATATAAGTACACTTCAAGTAAAATCAGGTTTATAGATAGTTTGCTTTGTCATTGTTAGTTCATGTAAGAGGAACATAATTATTTATCCAAAAGGGCAGGAATTCAGTCATGCCTTCAACTGCACAAGAGTTCCTATCTCAGGAAAGTCCACTATTATTACAAAAGATAACTGTGACCAAGTCAGGTGACAGGTGTCGCTAGCAGGGCAGGACATGCTTACCCTTCCGGACCACCTAATGTCACTCTCAGTTTTCATGGTATTTCACACTATGAGTGCTTTAGTTCTTAGTGTTGTCTTTTTTATTTCCGTGCTTTGTAGCTGTCTAATGTCCTTGTTTTGTCTTTGTTTTTCCCTGTTGCCGTTTTTGCCATGTCTTTGGACTTCGATTTTTGTGATCATCACTTCCCTTGTTCCTTCGGTTTTCTATACTGCCGTTGTACTATAGGCCCTGTGATTCCAAGGAGAATATTTTTGAATGAAAATTTAGACAGATGAAGTATAATGATGGATATCAAGTGATGGCAAAAGCCCTAAGCTGAGTTTACCATGTGTGCTTCAAAAGGTAAACAGAGAATTGTTAATTTATTCTCTGCTTGACACCACTCTTAAGCATGTTAAGTCTATAAAATTCTACTAATTCATCATGAGTATATGATGTGATGTTATTCTTAAATGAAATTTAATTGAACAGATCACATAATTCAATGGTCAATGTACTGTTGGAATCAGATGCAAAATAATTATCAATGTATCAATTTATCAGAATAATTTGGCTGTTTCTTTGATTTAATCATTAATTAAATAATCTGCTTTGATGTGAAGTTTTATTTTTATATACATGTATCAGGGTAAAAACCAGTTACTTTAGTCGGAATTGCATATACAGAAGACATTTGATGTCAAAAAGACCCCCCCCCCCATTTACGTTTTATGTGGGATTATGATTTGTTTTTCTGCTTGTGTCAACATAGAAATTTATCGTATTTCTTGGAAAGATACATGTATGGTGATATTACTGAAATATTTTCACTTTCTTCAATTTTCTTTTATTAAATGATTAATTATTAATAACAATAACTGTTCAATTATCAATTACATTTTTTGTATATTCGGAACAGTGCTAGGTCAATGGTTTACAGATTTCATAACGTTTGGTTTCTATATAAATACCAATGACTAGTAAGATCACAAAGTTCTCTTGTACAGATTATCTGTTTATCTGTTAAAAAAATTACAGCTTTTAATTGATCTTTAAGGTAGGTCGAGCCTAATAAAAATATCAGACAGAATTTTTTAATTTTAAGATATTTTGTAGTTCTTAGTCCCTTCGTTCAAAAAATAAAATAAAAATGATATGTCACCGATCATCTTTTTCTGTTATCAAGCTTAGAAAATCAGGCCAAATTCGACATTTTCAGCAATATTTACAAAGAATATATAGGGAACTGTGAGAACATGCTTATTATATAGCTTTCAGGTGAAATAAATATCAGATAGGTTTTTTAATTTTTTTATATTTTAGAGAGATTCACTTCAGCTTTAAGTTGAGCTAAAATAATCTATATGTCACAGTTTGATTTAGAGAGATATTTCATATAGTAAACGAAATAGACAATATTTACAGGAAAGGGGAGCTAATTCGCGGGAAAGTGTATGACACTCTATTATTACGTCACAATGAAAAGGCCAAATAAGGAATATTCCGGCTTGAAAATCAAGTCAATTCCGCATCTGACTCGTGTTTCGCAAATGCGCCAATCGAATGCGCCGTGTATTAGTGTCAATCTACCTTAAATCATAAATAAATAGACTTTTGATATTATTCAACATTAAATGCAAAAATCTATTGTCCCCTTGCTTTAATCAAAGTTTACTAATTAAGTGTAATATACATTGTACATGTATCGTGTGTTTAGATACAAACCCTAGAATACTGTGTCCTAAATCCTGGTTAACTGAACATTCTGATGCATCCCTTTGTGTCCATAACCTTTCTTCACATTCACACACATGCTGTAGTATGTCTTTAGGTTTTAGAATGACAGTCTCCATTATTACGATAATACATGTGTGTCACATAATACTGAAATAAACAATTTAACATGATTTCAAATGTGTCCCTAGATGACTTAACAATTAACAATTTCCTTGCTGCTGCACAGTATATCATGGATTTTATATGATGGTGTGTATTGGTTTGAGATACATGTACACACATGGAGATATGTTTATCATATGTGCTTGAAATCAGGTTATATTTATTACCATATGATTATTTTTCACTTTTGAAAATATAATTCATTTGGAGTGCCTCTTCAAAATTATTTCCTTTTAGATATCTTCTATTTCAAGTATTTTCATTGGAGTTTAATATTGGTAATAACCTACTGATTTTGGGGATATATGGAGAAGTAATTTTTTTCTTGTCTTCTTGTTATTTAAATTTTTTTTTGATGTTTTTTCCATTGTAATTTTTTTTGGAGTGAGGGATTTTTCTAGTACAAGATAGACCCTTTCATTCATCACTAATCTTATCCCGGTTTTGTTGTGTATTCCCTTCAGTGTCATGAGTGTTGGTTGATGTTTATATGTTCTGAACACTCTGCATGTTCTAATTTATTCATAGTTTAAACTAGAGGCACTGTGGTCCACTGGGCCACAAATGATTACCCCTGCATGCCCAATATAATAAGAAGTTTAAATAAAAGGCTGATCTTTAAAGTCAACTGTGTCTTTTAATGTTATTCAAAAAACTTAATTTAGGCTAAGTATCAACATACCAATGTATCGGTAAACAGGAAGTAGTAGCGCAACAAACCTGAAAATAGCTTACATGGTACAACTCATCATCGTGAAGCTCCAGACCAAATATGAAATCATTTCCACTTTTGGAAGAAGAGAAAACTTTGACGAAAAATTTTCATTAGTAGTGGTATATGAAACTAAGTATTACTTAGTAATGTATCTGCAAACAGGAAGTAGTAGCGCCACAAACTTGAAAATAGCTTACACGGTACAACTCATCATTATCAAGGTTGAGAATAAATATTAAATCATTTCCACATACAGAAGCAGAGAAAACTTTGACGAAAATTTTCATTAGTAGTGGTATATATAACTAAGCATCAACATACCAATGTATCGGTAAACAGGAAGTACATGTAGTAGCGCAACCAACCTGAAAATAGCTTACACGGTACAACTCATTATCATGAAGCTCCAGACCAAATATGAAATCATTTCCACTTTTGGAAGAAGAGAAAACTTTGACGAAAAATTTAATGAAATACACCGACATATACATATTTCAAATTATTTAGAAGAAATGTAGAAAAGGTAAACTGGTAGAAAAAAATATGAAAATCTAAAGGTCTATAAGGCATTTTATGGATTCAAAATCAGACTAGTATGTAATCAGTTATTTCAAAAAGAAAATTCTGTACCATGACTGTACAATGCAATTTATTGTCAGGATTGTTGAAATACAATTTTGCCCACCAAAAAATTGATTTTGTGACGTCACTGATTGCATTAGCCAACAAGCCTGCAGATTACCTGGACAGGTGACCTGGGACTAATATAATCATGATAATAGGGATACCAAACTATTTAACATTCAGTTTGATCAAATCAAAATATTTGTCCTGTCTACGATTTTCGCTATAACTTTTGATGTACTCAACATAAAATAATTCTAAAGATTTTGCTGAAAAGCTGATTTATCGCTAATTTACAACATTAAATTTTCATACACCATGTTCACACAACAATGAAATCCTGATTAAAAATGGGTAATAAATGCATGAGAAGTTGTAAAATTATCGAAAAAAACAGTCCAACCATCAGAATGGAAATCAAGAAAATAAGCTAACTTTAACTGGCTGGTTTACATGTTAAATTCCATCCTATTATTATGAAATTTTACCAGGATAAAGCTCTTTGTATTGGCTTATTATAGCTAATTTATGCAGGAAAGATTTTTTACAGTGTTGATAAATTTTGACTCATGTGACCACGCTCATGCAATTTTTAGATGCAAATTTTGGAGTTAATTTAAAACTAAACTTTTCACTGTGTATTTTTCAAACAAATTTACAGAAAAATGTATCATGATTTTCATTGAAGTTTCATCTTTTCAATCATATAAATTTTGGAGCATAACATAGGGGAAAATAGAAGGTGTACTCAAATAAATGTCACAAAGTGCAAACGTTCGCAGTATATTTCTAAAAAAAGCAAAAAGTATCCAAGTTTTAGAGCAAACTGACATTAAAATATTGCTTTACAATGATTACCAGAAATCAACATACAATCATTGCATCTCATTTACTGATGATAGCTGACTTTTGGTATGACCCCTGAGGGCATGCCCTTAAGGGGCCAAAAAATGATAAACAATAAGTACTCATCAGAACGACTGGAACTCTATGTATAATTTCGATTTTGTGGTTTATATTTTCATGAGGAATTATTGGAATTGCTCTTTGAATACGTTCTAAGCTTTTGGAATTTAGGTGCCAAATTTGGTAAATTTCTTGAAAATGTCAAAGACTAATAATTTTTGAAATTTCAACATGAAGTTTTATAATTAAGCAATATTTCAATGTCATCAGCTAGTATGAAAACTAGGATTCCAAAATATGATTCTAATTTTGGTAAATTTCCTGAAACTCTCAAAGACCAATTATTTTTTGGAATTTTACCTAGCAACCATATCTTTTTTGATGCCTTATAGTTTTAATTATCATTTCAATAGTCAGATTGCAAAAAACCTTGATTCTAATTTGGGTAAAGTTCCTGAAACTCTCAAAGACCCATTATTTTTTGGAATTCTACCTAGCAACCACTTTTTCAATTATTTAGAGTTATAATGATGAATTTCAACTGTCAGGTTGAAAGAATCTTTGATTCTAATTTTGGTAAATTTCCTGAAACTCTCAAAGACCCATTATTTTTGGGAATTTTACCTGGCAACCATATCTTTTTTGATGCCATTTGGATTTAATAATCATTTTCAATGGTCGGATTGCAAAAAACTTTTATTCTAATTTTGGTAAATTTCCTGAAACTATCGAAGACCTACTATTTTTTGGAATTCTACCTAGCAACCATATCTTTTTCAATTTCTTACACTACTGAAGATAATTTTCAATAATCAGAGTGCAAAAGACTGATTCTAATTTTGGTAAATTTTCTGAAACTCTCAAAGACGGATTTCTTTTTGGAATTTTACCTAGCAACCATATCTTTTTTGATGCCTTATAGT